>CM050326.1:38749087-38899087 GCA_027475135.1 Bactrocera correcta
TCATTTAAATTGCAAATTAAGTCTCATGGATATATAAGCAACTTGTTTAGAATATATCACTTTCCCTATCACTAAATAAGGAATAATTTCTTGTAATAAATTCCACTCAATAAAAATCAAGACATGTCAATGTCTGTAAAAAATGATAGAATCAATACTAAATCCATAAGACTTAAATTCGAAATATGAGTATTTTTTTTCTGATCATTTTGTATCTCAAAACAAACAATTCGCTATAAATGTGGCGAGATGGAAAGATACTGCAACGAGCAAAAAATAGGAAGACTTTTTTCATAATTTTAAAAATCTTACTTTCTTCTTCAAAATCTATGTCGTCCCCTCAAATAATCTCCCTTGGCCCCAAAACACTTTTGTCAATATTCTTTTCAATATTCGAAACTGTTATTAAAGTAAATTTCCGGAATAGCCTTAAATAGATTTAGTGATTCACGTTTAAAGCCTTTAATTGACTCAGAACAGACCCACGGAACGGTCGTTTGAGTTTGCTGAAAAGCCAGTAGTGACACAGAGGTAAATTACGGTGTTTGCGGCCACGACATCGGTTGAAAATTTGGCGAAAAATCCACTAAGAATCAATGCAGTATGCGACGGTAAATTATCGAGACTCAAAAACCAAAAGCTGCCCGCTCAACTCAGGTCTCTTTTTGCGAATAGGTTCGCGCAAACAACGAATAACACTCAAATATTTAGTAATTCTGTTGACAGATTGGCCGGTCGGAAGGAATTCACACCTCGATGACCGAAGAAAACTGTCAACATAACCTTGATATTTGACCTATTTTAACGTGGTTTGTTAAGCTTTGGCTTATCTTTGTCATGAATTCGGCCGACTGATCGCCTGTTTTCGGGTCCTAAGCAAAGATACAAGACTCATCGTCAGTAATAACACGTTTCATGACATTCTTATAATCAGAAAGTATTGTTTCATAGACATTAACGCGACGCTGATTTTAAAAAAATAGAGTGATTTTGAATACAACCATGCTTGCACTTTCCTTAGGCCCAAATGATCTTTCAAAATGGTTTTCATTGATCTTTCCGATTTTCCAACGGTGCAAGTAAAATCACTGATTGATTTGTCATCGAGGATTCTCCAGCACCAATTGCTTTATTTTTTTAACGTGTTGATCATCAGTTGATGTTGATGGCCGTTCTGGAAACGTCGTCAACGCGTTCTCAACTCTCTTTGAATAATTTGTACCAATCAAAAACACTGCTCGCCATAAACAGTTGACACGGAAGCCCTTCTCCTACATTCTGAACCAGAAGTTTAATTCCGCATACAAAATTTAATGGAACTTCTTTGTTGAAAAATTTTACTCATCGTTAAAATCGCCGAATGTACTTTCTGTAATTCAGAAAAACAAGCCTATACTATCACTATTGATTATTTTGTGACATTTGGCACAGATGTCACTGACAGTCATACCAACCTGGCAAAAAAGAAAAATATTTCAACGAATGGGTCGAGCAAATACTTAAATTAAAAAGTCTCTATATTTTACCCACAGTAGTCTGCCTCCGGTTTGAAAAAAAAAAAAATCAACGTTAAACGGGGTCTTACTGCATAGTCAAACTAATTCCAAAGTCCACAAATTTGAGTTAAGGGAAGATAATCGCAGAACTGACTAATTTTTCACTCAGAATCAAGTCCGCGGTTTCAGTATATCGCTCCAAAAAATAAATAAATGCTTTTTCCCGAATAAACTGGGGCTTTTGCCACGAATATACTAAATACTACTCCTAAACCTTGGATCACAATGTATTTATTATGTCATTCAATATTCTTTAATGAAACACATACCCACAGCTTAGTAAAATCCACAGATAAATCAATTTATTCAATTAATTATCAAAATTCCAATATTTGTTAGCAACACACATACACATAAAAAGAAATTATGAGCATTTTCACACAACCAATTAAAGGTAGTGAATGCCTACAACGAAAATTGTCTCTCGATTGCGAGCAATAAAATATTAACTGAGAATATCTTCATTGCTTTAGCGTCAATTAGATGTCAATAAGATTTGAAAAATGTGCAATGCGCCACTAATTAGTTTTCGAACAATAAAATACGCACGGAGAAAGTGGCGTGGCCCAGGCGGTATGGTAAGACGAATGACAGGGCGGATAAATAACAATTTATTACAGCTCATTGATAGTAAGCGAGCGGGCATTTGGGAGAGTGCAAAGGGGTGAATGCCTATACAAGGTGTCTTCCATAACCATAACCTATTAGTTTCGGCATTTTTCCAAAAATATCTCTTAACTAAAAACAGAATTTCTTAAAACTTTTCTGTATTACTAGGTAATCCCGATATTAAGTCACAAAACGAGGGATGTTCTGTAATTTCTAGCCAACCACCAAGCTTTTTGTTTCTGTAAATTTTCTTTACTTTTTAAGTTTTTCTATGTGAAAGATGTTTCCAAAAAGTTTTAAGAGAAAAATACTTCAAAAAATTTCTCGTAGACCGTTATATATTTTGTGAAGTTTTCTCTGTTCACTGTTCTGCTTCGAAAAAAGTACATTTGTTCTCCATCGTCGTTTTTTCTCAACGTTTACAAGCCTTTAGAATAATTTTTAATTACTTTTGCCTCAAAAAGACAACTCGAGATGGTCTGCGGGAGTAATTTCTGATAAACTAATTTTGCTTCCAGGTCATTCTCCACATCTTTGAATCTATTTCTTACCATCTAATCTACAGCATCGTGGAGTCTTTACGTGGCGGCTCCTTCTCGAAAAATCACTTTATTTCTTGAACACACAAACATTAAGGGGTTATATCAGTGTGACACTTAAAAAAAAAAAAAACTTTTTTCATTTGCTTTTTCGATAGAATATATTTCCGCAAATACCCTGTGAAATCGGGAAGATCATATCTTGAATAGTTTTCGGATGGCAGCATTTTTATAAAAAAAAAATCTTAAAATATAGCTGAAAATATACCTTATTACGTCCAAAGAAGTTCGAAATATTCAACCGCGTACTTTTTCTTAAAAAAAATTACGAAAATCGTCTAATTTTTCATGCGTCACACTGGTATAGCCTCTTAATCTCTTTTAATGAAAAAAAACCACTCACATGATAAAAACAAATCCAAAAAGGGTTGCGATAAAGCCTTGCCTTAGGTTGTGTATTTCAAAATGGGTTACTCTTGACTTTTATTTCGACATATCGAAACCTATACCAACTATACTCGACACCTTAGAGTGTAATGCCGTAAGTTTAACTTAGTAAGTGGTCTAATGTGAATGTGGTCCAACAGGTTTTTATTCGTGCCGACAAAACCACTCAATTTTCTAAATTCGAACTCATTTGAATTATGAAACCTACAGACTTCTGTTACGGATTGAATTTTTAAAGAACATCATTTTTGTGAACAATATCCCATTCTTTCTATGTTAAATATAAACGACTTTCATAAAAATTATCGTGATTGTTGGCAAACAACTGGGGCAGTCGATTGTACAAGCTTCCCCTGAAATTAAGTTTTTTCTGCAATATCACTCACGTTAGATCGGAACAGACAGTAATCACTTGTTGCCAGTTCCAAAATATATAAGGTGGGCGCATAGGAACCTGCCTCATGGTGCTGACGGTATACGATTCCTCTGCTATTGGTCAAGGCTAGACAGCTTTTTCCTTCAGACGCTCCAATTGTTGACAATACCTGTTCGAATTAAATGATCTGCCAGAAGGAGAGCAGTTTAAAGTAGATAGTCTGCTGACAATCCCTTCCAGGCCATTAATACTAGCTTGGACACCATTTACAGCAGCTCAATACCATTTGACCATGACGGTTTTCAGCACAAGCAGTCATCAAAATCAGATATAGTTCGATTTCCTTGCGATTGAGTAGAGGTTCGTAGATGGAAACTCGGTTCATGTATTTTTTTGGCGTTAACTTATGTGGCACCGATACATCGTGCTCCTTTTTTATACATCCTTATTTAAATAAATCCAAAAAGTTTTTAGGGCAATGTTCAGTGTTTAGGCAATCAAAAGAGTGTTTCCTTGACTGCCAAGCTCATCTTCCATCCATCTTTAAGAGCATGTTTTACCCGAGATATCAAAATTATCTCTCTGTATGTCTGTATATACCCGAGCTAGTCGCTCAATTTTCGAAATATCTATCTGAAATCTTGCATGCTCTTTTTTCTCCCAAATAAGTTTTTATGTCTCTATGAACTCTTTTATTTGTGAAGATATCTTCACAAAATTTTGTGTGGATTATTTTCTCAGCCAACGTTACAATATCTGAAGAAATTGCGCAGATCGGTTAACTATAGCATATAGCTTCCATACAAACGCACAGAAATCTTAAGGCCGTGTATGAAGAATTGTTTGATTTTATGAGAAATCTTCACAGAATTTGGCAAAGATTCTTGTTCATGGCAATGCGAAAAATTTTTTTGACCGAACTTTTCTTTTTTATTGGCGTCGACACCACTTACGCGGTAATAGCCGAATTTACAACAGCGTGCCAGTCGTTCTACCTTTCCTCCCTTCGGCTCCAATTGGAAATTTGAAGTGTAGCCAGGTCCTTCTCCGCCTGATCTTTTGAACGGAGTGGAGGTCTTCCTCTTTCTCTGCTTCCCGCGTTGGGTACTGCGTCAAATCCGCTCAAAGCAGGAGTGTTTTCATCAATTCGGACAACATGCCCTTGTCAACAATCAAGTTTTTGTATGAAAAAATTTTTAATCTTAAAGGATGTTCGAGCTTCGATACAGCCGACAGTTAAACTTTTTTTTTTTTTGCTTATCCAAATATTTATATTTGTATTATTTATGAAATAATAATTCAAATTGAAATCACTAAGTGTCATAGCGAAGTTCTAAGCTTGCAAACCGCCTCATGCAATCAGTTGCTGGCATCCACGCTTCTTATCGCTTTTTACACAATACGATAATTTTTTTCTTTGTAATCAACCGCTACACGTACCCACGTTTGCGGCTTTGCTGCACTTAAATTCTCTACAACTGAAAACGCAATCGTAAACTAGCAACAGTAGCTGCAACGGTAGCGCAAAAAAATACTAACTATTTACATTTAAAGCTCAAAATGCAGTAAAACAGCAGATAATCTCTAACCGACCAACCTCTGGATGCCTGCCTGCCCACCACACCCCAAAACCACGCGGCCAAGCGCAAGTTCGTTCCCATTGTGTATTACACCGCGCAGCAACTAATTTGCATAAGCGAACTGAGCGAACTGTTTTGCGGTTGCTATTGAAAGTGCTTGCACGCGCGTCAGATGGCGGGAGGGGGCTCGCGAAATGACAGCAAAAACGCATACAGACAAACGTAATCACACGTTTGAGTGACAGCAACATGCCCGCCTAACCGGGAAGAGTTGTTACGCATCCCAAAAGCCAAAAGAGGTGTATGTGTGTGCGCTTGGGGGCTAAGGTAAATAGACCGTTAGGTCGTTGTGTGGCTAGATGAATACAGAAATAAATAGACAGTCGACACAGCGCACCGACACGACTATAAATGGACATAAATTTTCGTTAAATAAACAGAAAAGCGTTGGTAGCTGACAGCATGCGTGGGCATTTGCACGGCTGGACGGCAACGGCAGGGCTCGGTTGACTTCCACGCGAAACAGAGCTGAGCTCAGCTGACTGGCGGTGATGGTGAAAGTCACTACCTGCGTCAAATAGACTCTTTGGATGTCCTAGTACAGGTGTATGTATGCATGTGTAAGAACGAGCAAACACCGAAGTGACACGACAGCGCCGCCGCACAGGATATTAAAGCAACAGAGACCGGGTGGAAAAGATAGCCGACCGACCGGTAAGTTGTAAGTGCGTTGAGGTCAGCTGTGATATGCTCCTGTGGGACAAGAACACGTTAGTCATGAGACAATAAACCTGAAGCAGCCGCAACTGGCAAACCGACAAACGTGTTGCAAGTAGCAAGCGCAAGCAATATGTGAAGCCAAAGCACTAGCTTGCAACGCAACCCAGATGGTAGATAGCGCGAAGCATGTAGCAGCCTAGAAATGAGTGATATCCAAGCCGAACGAGGTGACGGCGAGGTGTAAACATTGCTTACCTAGCATTTTGCCAGCTTTATCTGAGTCCGCCGGTGGCAAGCATCAGCAGCATCGAGTGTAAATAGCAGGGGAGCGCACAAAGACGCACACACATTACTGGCTTGCTCGTTTAGTCGAGAACCCCAACTAGGGGACACACTTCCTTTGTTTGTATTTATGTCACAGCGTTGCGGCAAACACGCGCGCCACCGCATCTGCAACCGAATTGGCCATGTTAGGAGGCTCTAATGTAGCCAGTGGCCTGGCGTTGTATGCGTAGGTGTCACTGTTGACCTGCCTCAGCGCAGCAGAAGTTAAGGCATCATGGCGCTAATTGAAATTCCAGGCAGCAGCACAAGCAAGCGTCGCAAGCCTTGGGGCTGTTTCTGTCACTTGAAGCGTAAAATATTTAAACAGTTCACAAAGAAACTCATGTGGAGACTTGTGAGCCGAGTGGAAGGCTGCTTACAGCGACCTTGTAAGAAATTCGGTTGAATTTTTCATAATTTCGGAGATTTTTAGATCTGCGAAACGTAAAAAGTGGTGCTCAGCGGTTCTCATCAGCGTTCAATCATTGACTCTCATGTAATTTCAGTGCATGTTTTTGGCTTTTTCCAGGTTTTACTGGCTTTCAATGCTTTCTACTTGCTCTCACCGGCTCTCACTGGTTCTCCATTAATCTCTTATGCTATCGTCTTTTTTACCTAATCTTCCTTTCTTTTTCAGACTGTACATGGTCGATATATTGAAACCATTTATAAAGAGACTCTTGAAAAGGTATATTTTCCAAGTGGAGAGGGTAGTATACAACGACTTAGGGAAAACTTTTAGTGAATTTCTTATAATTTCGTATATAATATTTTAAAGTCTGAAGAACTTAACGGTGGTGATGACCGATTCTGATCAACGCTTACTAAGTCTCAATGGCTCTCCAAATCTTTTTCAGTGGATCTCTCGTGCTCTTCCAGGTTATTACTGACATATCGCTTCTTATTTGCTCTCATCGGCTCTGACTAGTTCTCAATAATTCTCTTGGGCTCTCGTTTTGCTTCACTGACTCTTACTGGCTTTTTTCAAATTCTACAGTCCTCCACATATTGAAACAGTTCACAAGGCCACTCATGCAGAGACACCGAGTGGAAGGAGGGTAGCAGCGGCTAAGTAGAAAATTTGAAGTTCGCTGAGGTACAATGCATATAATTTTATAGAATCTCACACGTGATTGTCCTTAAATTGTTTTTTAAATTTTTAATTTAATTTTTTTCTCGTGTCTTTATCGGTTTTCAGCCTCACTCGTTAACTTTGGTAGGCCCTCACTCGGTCCCACTAGCTCTACTCAACACTCACCAGTTCTCGAAATTTCTCAAGTTCGCTCTTAAATTTTTAATGGCCCTTAAGGGTCTTTCCTACTCTCACCGTCCTTTCATTTATCGGCTATCAACATCTCTCAGAGGCTGTCATCGGCCTCTTACCCTTTTTTTACCACCTTTATCAGACCACACAGGCTCTTATCGACATTTTTAAAGTCCTGATCGTATGAATGGTCCACAGCCATTGCAAAATTTTGAATTTTGTAATGAAAAGACCGTTATTTACTTTGCTGAAATGTTGTTCTCATTTTTTCCTTGAAAACCCCTATTAATAACATCACAACAGCTCTTTATCAGCACAGGGAAGAAGACACTCAACAAAATGCTCAAAGCATAGCAGGCGGCAACAAGCACAGCTGGAAGAAGCGCAGCTATCTGTCAATCCAACAGTCTGAAGTGTCAATGCACAATTACACACACGCTTACAACAATTGCCAGTGGGAGATAAAATTCCGCTGGCTCTTGACTTTAGCATTACGTGAGATGACCTACTGCGCTAAATAATGAAATGAGAATTAAGAAGAGCGAATTAAAAAAAAAAAAACATCGCTTTGCCTTGAAATATAAAATGACCCAGATAAAAATGCAAAATTCCGAGAAAAACAACAAAAAATTAAATAAGTTTATTTCCGCTGTGTGAACACTCACAATGCCAATGAAGCCAAAGCACATGCTACGCTACCCCCAAAAGCTTTTCACTTACATCGACAGTTGCAACACGTGCCCCTCTATCTTCCCACGCCACTTTGGGTTGGCTTGCCGGTATTCCCTGATTTAGTAGCCAGTTCCAGCAGCATCCATTAAAAAAGTTTATTCTCTGTAGAGTGCGCGCTCTCGAATGTAGCACAGAGTGATTTTCTGCTTCATTTGTTGGCGAACGGAAATGAAAGGCCAAAGGACATGACTGACAGGTCATGTGGCAGATGGCGTTGGTAATGGCCTCACAGTCGGAGATTTGATGATTTGCCGAACGCGATATCTGGGTGTGTAGTAAGTTGTGCTCTCTCTTTTTTGGTTATTTTCTTGTGTGGCGCTATGGAAATGTTTCGGCGATCGATGTTGCGGTGTCGTGTTGGAATAGAGAGGAAAGGAGAATATTACTTTGGTATGCACAGTAAAATTTGCATACGAGCAAGTGAGGCATTTTATGGACTGTTGTGAAGGAACAGTAGGAAATTTTTATAATTGTAGTATATTAGGGTGATTCAAAAAAAAAAAAAATGTTTTTTCGTTTGGTACTCGGAAATATAGGTTCCTAGACACATCTAGGAAAGCCTTTCCAAAAACCTATGGGTTTCATCATTCATAATGATTTTTTTTTTTGAGTTATAAAATTCATAAGAAATAAAAAATTTTCCCAAAAAAAATCAAAACTTTAACTGTTAATATCTTTTAAACGGTTGGGTTTACGAAAATATTACAGGAGACTTTTTTGTAGAGCAATCAATTTCCTACAAAATTTAAGGAACAAGAGCTTTTTTCAAGTAGTTGGAAGGAAGATATGAATTTTTCTATCTGATGATAAGAAAAAATAGAAAACTGTATGTAGGAGGACCTTCCCGTTACAATTAAGAACTCATATTTCCAGAGGCTTTCTTAGAGGTGTCTAATATCCTATTTTTCCGAGTACCTAACACAAAAAAAAGTTTTTTTTTGAATCACCCTATTGTATATTCAGGATTGGAGAAAATAATCAAATCATTTCTTCGCGAAATTACAATAATGAAAAAAAAAAACTTTAAAACCAGTAGTCCGATTTTTATAAACGAAAATATTAAAAAAAAAATATTTTAAATTTGAAAAACGAGAGAAGAAACCAAAAATTATGTTTTATTAATATATTTTGTATTCTTTCCGGGACCCCCGTCCATTAGTGCTTTTATGGTAGTGTCTTATACTCCAATAGCTGCTGAAGACAACTTTCTTTTATAGTTTTGTCCTCACGACCACTTTGAAAACGTTGAAACCACTCGTGCACTCTACTACTGGATAGGCAATCATTGCCATAAATTTGTTTCAAAAATTGAAATGTTTCAATAAATGTTTTACCAATTTTAAAACAAAATTAAAGTTGGCTTTTTGTTCGAAGCTCTTTTTCGCACCGCTAGCACACACATACTGACAAAATGTCCTGTTTACTTTGGAAGTCACCTTGTATATACTTTTATGCAATATATTTTATAATTTAAATATCTACTGAAACAAAAATATTTATTTTTTCATTTTTTTTAACTAAAAATATTAAACTGTTTTTTTTTTTTTTGTTTTGTTTTTTTTTTTTTTGTTTTTTTATTCTCTTTAACAACTAAAATATTTAATACCTGAATTCATTTCGCTTTGTTTTAAATTGCAATAAATGTTATTTTGCTTTCCATTTGAGTAAAAGTGGTCAATTAAAATTCCAACAAATTCTAAGCATAATCCTATTAAGAATTTATTTTAATAATAATAATAATTTTTAACAACGGCCTTACTCGTTGAGTGCACTTGCAATATTTGCGGAAATTTATGACGCTTATTAATTTCCACGAATAACTGATTCATTTGTTGTTGGAAATTTACGCCATTTCTATTTGGCGCTTCCATTTATGAATATCTAATTTAATTGCAACATTTATTGTGCTTCACTAATTGGAACACATTATTATTATTATACTTTCAGATTTACACAAATCAAAGCGGGCGCAACAAAGTAGCAAAAATACGAAATATAACACAGCAACAACAACAAATAAGGAGCAAAAAAGCTATACAACAATTACAAGTGAGTAAATATTAAGTGGATCAGTGAAGAGAGCATTTTTAATTGATGTTTGATTACGCAAATAAAAGCTGGCGAAGCACAGCTGGTTATGTTTGTGAGTGTGTATGTTTGTTTGCGGATAAGTGCTTAATCTTGCATAAAAGCGCGCTCTTACTTACTTACATGTAGGGCTGAAAAGCAGACTCAAGTGTTAAGGGGCGTATGTATGTATTTGTTTATGTGTATATGTATGTGTGTGGCTTGGTGTAGCAAAGTAGCGCTCGTTTTGACCTCAATCAATTGATTAATGGCCCACAGCAGCAACGAGCCATTTCGAGTACACGCTCCTTGTATATAAATATGTATGTAAGGCAGCTGTTTTTTGCTGCGAAACTGCAGAAGCTACCACCACGGAAGCTGCAAAGTAAAAGCAACAGCAAAATTTATATACTCACACACATACGTACAAACATATTTATACATTTAAGCAGCCTGTACCCTCATCAACCTCAAGGGATTTCCGTATTATTGCTCGCCGACGCATTAATGTATGTCAATGCAATAATTAATTGACTACAACAACTAAAACAACAACGACTACCTGCTAGTATGCGCCCGCCATCCATAATGCTGATTTCTCTGCGGAATTTTTATTTGCCTATTATATCGATATTTCCGTCATAGTCGAGTAATTTTCGCAAATTAAAGCAATTTCGCTTCTCGATTTGATTTCCCTTCAATTTCGTCTGAATTAACCATCCATTAGCTGACGCTGGTTGTTGGTTGTTGGTGTACAGTCGTTGACTGCTAAGTTGGCTAGTTGCGTGGGTCGTTTTAAATTTTTCATTAACTCACTTCGAGCCGAAACAGCCACAAGCAGCTGACAGTTTGACAGTTGGGATGCTAAACTAAAGCACTAATACCAACAACTACAAGCACACCTTTGCGTTGAGCACTCATGTTTGGGTCTGCGTGTTTGCCTTAGCCTATCTTACGGCGGCAATCTTTCGTTTCAGACGCACACATATAATATATACACGCCTACACTCATAAATCACTGGTTAAAAAGTTTTGTTGTTGCTTGGTCTACCGGCACCTCCAGGCATCTCCAGGCTTGCCGCTGAGCGCGTGTGTTTGCGTGTATAAGCAAAGTTGAACAAAGTAACGCTGTAGATCTACAGCCATACAAACTCACTGACCCAAACTACCGAAACTCAATGCCTGTCATGTCCGATTAGGCTGTGCCAGTGCGTTGTAGACAAGTGGCGCGACTAAAGCCGTATAGCCACAATAACCCTATCTGGCACAAGACACTGAATTACCAAAAGCTTTTAGAAGCCGCCGCAGCGCACCGCACGAATTTTAGTTTTCTAACCGCTTGGCAGTCAACAGCACCTTGCCATTTCCTCTGCTAATTTTGCTAAAAGTTTGTTTTTCTCCTGCTTCCACATGCAGCTGCAGTGTGGTAACGCGCTTGGAAAAAAATTATCGCTTTTTGGCAGCAGCCAGACAGTTCATGCAAGTTTAATTTCTCACTTAAAGTTTTAATAATTTCCGAGGCTAAAATTAATTTTTTGCATAAAGTGGAAAGGATTTAATCTGCGCCTATGCGTACAATGAAGTTTAAAAACCTGTTTTCTGAGCGAATCTTCGATTTATCTTTTAACTTGCTTTACTTGTGTGGGTTTGTCTAATTTAACTTTATGATTAGATTTTAGTTACTCGCAATGGCTTTAGTTAATGTGTTCAAATAATTTATGATATTTTTCAATTTCGATCCATTGATGTTAAAAATATACACATAATTATACTTTTTGGTTGCTGTATTAAAGAAGTTGTTACTTAAGTATTTATTTTTTTCTTATTTGGCCGGACAATCGTGGTTTGGTCAGGGCCGAGTAAAGAAATTTTCGCTAATTGATTCTATCTTTGCAAGCTAACACCAGTACATCCCAAGTGCAGACAAGTTCCTAAGCACTGGTCATTCCCTTAGATGCTTAGGCGCTTTTTCTGCCGTTGTCCACCCTTGGGTCTCGAATCGAAAGACCTTTTCGCTGGAGCATCGTCTACATGCTTACGACATAACCTAAGCAGCGCACTCCTGGAATTTTTATGAGCTTACCTATATCCATGTCGCCTTAAAGTTCGTAAAGTTAGTGATTTCATCTACTTCGGCACGTCACCGCCCGCTTTGATGGCTGTAAAGATCTTTAACTAGACTAGATCTCTCGAATACTTCGAGTGCTCTACCCACACGGTTCGTCAGTCTTCATCCGTGTTTCGGCACCGTATAATATGAGAATGTTTTAAGGCTATTAAAATGTACTATATTTAATATTTTTAGGTTAGCAGTAAATGGCAACTCTGCTATTCAGATGTTTTTTTTTCATACCTAATTTATTTTTAAATATTTCTTTTTTATATTTCTTCTATCATTTTTAAGACATATGGCAACCCTATTTGTATTTCATCTATCATTTTATAAAAAAATATGGCAACCCTAGTTCTCAAATTTTTAATTGCAATGCACAAACATTTAAATTTTTTTCGTATTTCGTTAACTGCCGTATTTTTACAACTCTTGAACTACCTCGGAAAGTTATTTCACACTTTAATTTAGTTAGGCTGTACCTAGGGGTTTGAAACTTACCAAATTCTGCTTATTGTATGGCAGAAAAGATCAAATTTATTTTGTTGGAAATTTTATAATATAATTTTTTATATATGGCAATTCAATGTGCTCTTTACATTAAATACCTTTTAAATTCAAAACACATGGCAACTCTGTCGATGGTATTTTGTAAATAACAAAACAAATAATTGATCAATTATCATCATTATCAATCAGTGTCAATACAATATCTTAAGTCTTATTTAAATAAAGATATTGAAAATAATTGGCAACCCTACTGCGAATTTTTTTTGAAATAAAATATTTGCTAATGTGGTTTAAAAGTTTTAAAGTTTATTCTAAAAATCCTACAATTCAAGTTTATATTTTATATTGGACTGAATTAAGTGGCAACACTATTCAAAAGTTTACCCCAAAAATTACTTAAAAGGTTTTAAAGTTTATCCCAAAATTCCTACAATTTCAGTATCACAATTTCATTAAACTGAATTAGGTGGAAACTCTATTTGAAATTGTACCAGATATAAAATGCGCTATTTCAGTATTTTGTGATAGTGTCAAAATTTGTCAAATTTTTGTTTAAAAGTATTTGTTGGCAACTCTATTAAAATTAAAATGGTTCTTCATTTTCTTCTTATTGTCATTTAAAAAGTTTACAGTTAATTGTTTTTGAAACAATTTCTAAGATCTTTTTTTTACTATATAGACACTAAAGCTCTTGGTATTCGACTAATCGACTAACCGGATTAACCATATGGTATGTGACATTATTCGAATACTATTCGGTTTGCAGTATCCGGATAGTCACAAATCGTCGATAAACCACTTAGTTTCTAAGGATTTTTTCTTCGCTTATAAGTTTATAGAAACTATGCTTTTCACAAATTTGTAACAAGAAAAAATCAAAGTCTGCTTGAATTTCCAACAATTTTAATTTTTTCAAATACTTGCAGCAGAGCAACTATTCGAATAATCGCACCAGAACAACTATGCTCAATGTTGCAACTATTCGGATAGTATTAATAGGTTACTATAACGGTTACAATTACGGATATTCGAAAAAACGATTTTCAGGCTATTCGAATAAATTTTAGTAGCCCTAATCGACACGCATTTCTTTTTTTCGTAGAATTTAACCAATAAATTTTTCACTTCCTGCATTTTGAATATAAATCCTAATCCCAAACAATTAAAACTTAAATCCTCTCATGATTATATGAATTTTCTACTAATTCTGCGTGATGATTTGCAAAATTTGCAATTATAAACTAGTTCGCAATTTCGTTATAATTTCTAAAGAATTGGTTATGCATGTGCTCAAGTGTATGTTTGTGTATACTAACGTACAGTTATAATGAAAATTTTGAATATTAGAAACCAATCTTAGCAACAAAGTAAACTCAAATCTGTAATCTGCATCATTTGCGCAAGCTTTTGCGAAATTCATTTCCATTATGCAATTAATAAGGAATTGCAATGCAAAGTTTTAATCGTTCTAGCTTCGTGTGCTTGTTGAAGCATACAAAGTATACTACAGTACATACATGTTGTTGTTGCATATTAATTAAAACTCTCTTTTGCCTTTCAACTCAAACGTCGTTATGTACTTGCTGGCAACACTCTCCCTCTCTCCGCGCCTTCAACTTTAATTGCAAATGCTTAAATTTATGCGCGGCAGATACTGCTCGGTTGTTGAAGCGCTGTTGGAAGATGCAACACACCAATAAAGCGCGCTGCACTCGCTTCTACTATTTTTCTGCTTTCTTATTTTCATTTTATTTATTTTTCTTCTTCTTCATATTTTATGTTCTTTGTATATAAAAATTAAGTCGCTTAATCTTCCGTTAGTCTATAGTTTGCTGCTAGTTTCTGCAGTCAAATTAAGCGTTAAAGTTATAAATAAAGTTGACGGCGCAATAAACAATCAAAAAGTGTCTAATAGAGTTGAAAGAGTTATTTGCCAGGAAATATATCTTATGACTCTACAAAATTGTGAACAGTCGTGTATTCATTAATATGTCTGATACTATTTTTTATAAATTTTAATTTCTGAAAAAGATCCATTCAATGCCACAAAGGCTATTTATCTCTTGCATTCATTTTCATAAATTCCTAGACTGAATTCGTTTCATATTGCATTTATACCTACTTTTAATATATTCCGCTCAATATGTTTACATAGTACCTCAAGCAATCATATTTAGTATGATACATTATAACAATTCGAACATCCCAAACGATCTTCTCGTCAACCTTTGAAATTTCTTTCATAAATCAATCGCTCATCACTACCGAAAGTTTGTTTGATTCTGTCAACTGAAGGAGAAAATACAAGTTATATATTGGGCAGTCGAAAAAGTCGGTGCTATATCAGTTCCTGTACTCTTCGATAAATCTATCGCACAGCACTATCACAAGCTTTCGAGTTCTGCAAACCGCAGTTAGAGCCGAAGTGATAAAGTGGATATATACTTTAGTCAGACAGTATCTAGTTCACCACCATATGCTGTTATTTTTCATTTTCGTCTTGACTAAGGGGAGAGCCTACTTTAGAGGCTCCAAAAAATCTATATTTTTAAGGATTTTTTTGGAAAGGAAAGAAATGTCTGATTGCAATGCAGTGCGAGTGCAGTTTCTGTGTGGCGGGCAACATGCACGTCGCAATTTTCATCTGAGACAAAAAAAAAAAAAGAAATTTTTACTTTTCAATGGTGTAATTCCTAGATGAACCAAGAAAATTCAACAGAGGGTGAAAAATTCAACAATTTTTCTGAGATTAAAAAAAATTAATTTAAAAACAAAAAAAAATTAATTTAAATCGTTTAAAACCAGGATTAATGTTAACTTTATTAAGATATTTTAGGTTCACGTAGAAGGGAATTTAATTCCAAATACAACGCATTTTGATTCGTTTCGAAAGGAGGTTTACTTTTTTTCCTGTATTGCCCGCCATGTCAGTAAAATCGTAAAAATGAAAAACCGAGAAATCGCCCGTTAAAGTTTTCGCTTTCTGCTCAATCGCTCACATATCTACTAGACGCTCGGTCACTATTTTCCTTCTAGCTTCGAAAATATTTCGAATTTTCGTTTATAACTTTGGGTACATATTCTTAGATATCTTTTAAAGAGATTTAAGCAAAAAAAAATATTCAATTTTTTAAGCTTCTAAAGTAGGCTCTCCCCTTAAGCCAAGTAAAGCTTTATCTGGTACATCGAAAGATCGCCTGAAGCACTATTACTCATTTAGAGTTTTTAAAGACTAGCGCTTTGTTAAGGATCATCTATGTTCCTAAAATCAGTATCGAACTCACATTCTCTCCGTTTACTTTTCTGTTATTTAGGTTTGATAAATATTATGCTTGATAAGGTTCTCTCTCTCCCTACCTCATTTACTAAATTCAATATGAAATTGTGCTCTTAGTACGAGTATCAGAAAAGTGGTCTCATCCAAAACTAACGCTGAAGTGTTTACAAGGTCTGATAGGTCATTGGAGTTCTAGGAGGTTCAAGTGGTGGTTCCATTGAGTGTAGGCTATTTCAGCATTCGTTTTGTGTCTCTTATGTTCGCTGTAATTAATTAAACAAATTTGACCCCTTATCCATGCTTGAAGTCATCGAAGTCGTATATCCATTTGTGCAAATAATGATAATATTAAAGAAACCGTGATTGGAAATCTTCGGCATCAGAGATAAAGCAGAAGATCTCAATATCTACTAAACATTTTGGTTGATGTCTTAGATACGAAGCGTGTCAATGCTAGACTTATACCAAAAGACCTGAATCTTTTTCAAAAATGTGATGATTGACGATGAAGCCTTACATTCCCTACATAAATGATGACTCGACATCGGGTTATAAATATGACATCGAAACTTTTCACCAATTAAGACGGCAATGGAAAACAAAAAAAAACAAAAAAACCAAAACTCGCTGAAGCCTTTCCCAGTCGAGGCGTATATCAAGTGTAAAATGGCTTAGACGCTGGATGCTTATATTGTTTCCGGAGCCTATTTGGAAAGCAATAAAAAAGACTTGTACATGTCAGTCCGGGTCAAATTTGATCAGATGGTGTTTTATTCAGAATTCTAGAAATTCGATGCTTGTATTGGCTCCGGAGCCTATTTGGAAGGCAATAATAAAGACTTGTGCTTGTCAGTCCGGGTCAAATTTGATCAGATGGTGTTGCATTCAGAAATCTGTTAGATGCTCATATATCCATCTTTATCAATCTTCAATAGATCACCACTCTCTTTTCAAGTATTTCAAAAAGTAATATTTGTAGATTCTCTAGGGTCTTAAGGTTTTGGAACCCACTTTTCATTTACTTTACTCTACTAAATACAGATCAATTATCAATTAAAAGATCCTAAAGTATATTTTAGTGCTAATTAATAAAGTCGCTTAACCAACCGTAGCCACCGCCTACCTTACTCCAATTCTTACACGCATTTTAGTCATTTCCGCCTATTCTGATTTTCATTTTTCACGCAACTCAAACGCAGTAAGGAAACAGCGGAAGCATGTCAGAAGCGAGTTACAGCAAAAATGAAGAGTTCACAGGGAAGAAAAGGGCCTCCAAGCGGAGTGCAGGCGCGGATTGAAAGTGTGCGACGACGCCTGTTGGCGACTGTTGTTTATGCGCACGCTTTCTTCTTGCACTTTCAGCTTCGCTCAGGCGTGTAAGCGCGCTCCAGTTTACACGCTTACAATTAACACGCAAGCAAAGCGCGCTTGGAGTCAACAATAACAATAGAAACAACGCCAACAACAATAAAAGCAATTTTCCGTAGCGAACGTGGCACATCTTTAGACCGCCTGTCGCGACGCATTCTTTCTTTCTTAGTTGCATATCTATGCCAAGCGCACACACTCACATATATATTTATAAAGCAGTGTGTTTAGTTATATGACGGTGGGTGTAAGCAAGCGTTTTCAGCTTGATAGCGCTAAGAACAGCATATTAATTTTACGGGTGATTTTTTTGAGGTTAGGATTTTCATGCATTAGTATTTGACAGATTACGTGGGATTTCAGACATGGTGTCAAAGAGAAAGATGCTCAGTATGCTTTGACATTTCATCATGAATAGACTTACTAACGAGCAACGCTTGCAAATCATTGAATTTTATTACCAAAATCAGTGTTCGGTTCGAAATGTGTTTTATCGACAAATTTTGTTCAGCGATGAGGCTCATTTCTGGTTGAATGGCTACGTAAATAAGCAAAATTGCCGCATTTGGGGTGAAGAGCAACCAGAAGCCGTTCAAGAACTGCCCATGCATCCCGAAAAATGCACTGTTTGGTGTGGTTTGTACGCTGGTGGAATCATTGGACCGTATTTTTTCAAAGATGCTGTTGGACGCAACGTTACGGTGAATGGCGATCGCTATCGTTCGATGCTAACAAACTTTTTGTTGCCAAAAATGGAAGAACTGAACTTGGTTGACATGTGGTTTCAACAAGATGGCGCTACATGCCACACAGCTCGCGATTCTATTGCCATTTTGAGGGAAAACTTCGGACAACAATTCATCTCAAGAAATGGACCCGTAAGTTGGCCACCAAGATCATGCGATTTAACGCCTTTAGACTATTTTTTGTGGGGCTACGTCAAGTCTAAAGTCTACAGAAATAAGCCAGCAACTATTCCAGCTTTGGAAGACAACATTTCCGAAGAAATTCGGGCTATTCCGGCCGAAATGCTCGAAAAAGTTGCCCAAAATTGGACTTTCCGAATGGACCACCTAAGACGCAGCCGCGGTCAACATTTAAATGAAATTATCTTCAAAAAGTAAATGTCATGAACCAATCTAACGTTTCAAATAAAGAACCGATGAGATTTTGCAAATTTTATGCGTTTTTTTTTTTAAAAAAGTTATCAAGCTCTTAAAAAATCACCCTTTAATGCCATGCAAAATGCTGCAATTTTTCTCGCTTTCACACACAGTTGTATATACATACACGTACACCTACACACATGCATGTTTAGTAGCGGCACTCTGCGCACTCTGCATAACAGCTAAACTATAAGAGCAACATGTATATAGCCAATTTTTATGTAGTCGGCGCTCGTCTAGTTGGGTGGGCGTGCTGCCATGCCCCACGCTACATCACACTTTTTACAGCTCTTCAACTCTTAAGAAATATGCAAACTTCTCGCCATCAAGCAACTGCACTTTCAGTGTCTTTCTATGCTGAATTATTATGCTACAACACTTCCTTGTAAATATTGCGCTTTTACGAGCGCGCTTCATATACTTGCTTATGTGTATGTGTGTGTGTGTGTGTGTTTGCTTGAGTCTTTGCGCTGGCGCAGCTCATTATGAGTGGGGTGCGGCTGGCACTGTTAGGCGCTGTTTGACTTTGCTGTAGCTGTTGTTTTATTTTCTATTTCTAGTCTTTGTTGTAATTTGTGTTGTAGTTGTTGTTGTACTTTTTAGCGCACTCACATTATTCCTCATCGCCTATTTACCACGCCGACTACGCGTGGCGTACTAGGTCAGGCATAAAAGTTTTGGTGCGCGCTGTGCGCCGCTTTTGCTCGCGTGTTCGCCTTTATTGCCTTTTTAAATGCGGGAAATTAGTTTGTTTTTCACTTTGCTTGCAAACTCTTTTACTTTTGCCAGTTTACTCGGTCGTCGCCAGCGTATGGCAACCAACAACAATGTTGCTGCCGCCGGAGTTAAATGAACTTTTGGGTTTCCGCACGCGAAAGTGAAATGTTTGCTAAAGACATGGCTCGTCGCTGTTGTTGTTTTTTGTTGTAGTTATGTAAAAAGTTTTTGTATAACTGAACTTGCATAATGCGCCGTTGTTAGTTGCGCGAATATTCATTAGACTTGTTTTAATGCGAAGGCTCAAAAGCGTCATACTGTACTCCATTAAACTGAGGCGCTGGCGAAGTGGTCGTTTGAAGTGCTTTATAGTGCCTTGATGCCTCAAACAAGTTTGTAAGATTAATTAAAATTTCTTCATACATACATATATTATATTATTGAGGCCCCTATATTAGATGCAGAAAAATCGAATCGCGTGAAGCCGCTTTGTCATATTGACCTTTGTTGAAAGTATAAGGTTCAGTATTTCTTGAAAAAAGTTCGTAGGTGGGCGTGATCGGACCACTGCCACGCCCATAAAACGCTTTAACTGAAAACCTGTAACTATGCACTAAATTTGACACAGGAGATTCGTGCTTCTTATCAGCTCTTCGCCGCCGTATTTGCATATCTCATTGCCTCATTTGTTATTCTTGAGACGGGGAATTGAAATTCGAACTTCTTTGTGGTGGAACGTCTGCTCCATCGTCATCGATTGGGAAATAGGGTAAGCTTTCACTGCCATTCAGCGGGCTGGAGAAGTGTTCCCTTCTTAATTTTAATAAGATCTGGGCATCAGTCGCTAGATCACCTCTGGCGGTTCTACTAGACTGTGCCCCGATCTTGAAACGTTCTGTTAGTTGCCGCATCTTTTCATAGAATTTTTGAACATTACTCCGGTCGGCCAGCTTGTTCTTCATGCTCACGCTTTTCGGCCTCTCTCTGTTCTTGTTTGCAAACTCGTCTCACTTCCCTCTTCAACTCTCGATATCTATTCCAACCCGCCCATTTTATGATCGATCGTAACGTTGTGAAGTAGGCAGTCTGTTTTCTCTCCGCTGCGACACCGCACTCCTCGTCGTACCAGCTGTCCTTTTGCATATTCCGAAAACCAAGGGCTTCAGTTGCAGCTGTACGTAAGGAGCTTGAAATGCCGTCCCACAGTTCCCTTATACTCAGTTGTTGACGAGTGCTCTCAAAGAACAGGCGTGCAAGTCGAGTAGAAATCGTTTGGTTGTTTGTTGTAATTGCAACTTTTCGACGTTGAACCTTCCTTGTGTTTGTTGACGTGCGTTGTTTGCTGCACAGAGGCTGGTGCATATATTGACTGCAACAAAATAGTGGTCCGAGTTGACGTTAGCACTTCGGAGCGTCCACATGTCTAAAAAACTAGAGACTTGTCTTCCGTCTATCACAACATGATCGATCTGGTTGGTGGAGTATTTTCATATACTGGAATGTAGTATTACAGATTACCATATTTCAAGCCTCAGCGAAGTCGATTAGCATCAACTCATTTGGGGATGTTTCATCATGGAGGCTGAATTTATCGATCGTAGTACCAAAGATACTTTCCTTGCCCACCCTGACGTTAAAGTCGCCAATCACGATTTTTACATCGTGGCGGGGGCAGCTCTTCTCTTAAACGCGCTCCAAGCGCTCCAGAAGACAAATATGTTTGCTTAGAATGGAGAAAATCGGGTGAAAACTCGACTTATGCACGATAGAAATAATAGGTCTTATGTACAATACATGAAGGTATTTCCCAGGCTTTGATTCTTGCAAGTTGTAAGAGTATAAAATGTTCGATTGCACTTAAACTTAACCCTTCCTTACTTTTTATTAGTTTTAATCGAAATCAGAATCCTTTGTCCAAGTCCTTGTGAATTGTATAGTATATCTAACTCTATCTAATCTAAGTAAGACCTGCTTGAAATTTCGTCGATTGAATATAGTTGTGCGGAAGAAATCTCGACTATTATCTTTAAGAATAAAATTTCAGGTAAAAGCTTCGTGTGACATAGAGCTTGTGTGCGAATTCAGAAGTCCAGTTAATATTACTCCGGTCAAATTGAAAATTTAGGACGATATTCTAGGATGTTTTAAAATTAATTTAAAATCAATCGACTTTTTTGAAGCCGTCAAATCCATTAAGACGCTTGAAGGTGGTAAGCCAACCTTACAGTCAAAGCAGGGCTGAATTTTTTACCGAAAAATGTTATTTTGGCTTTCGAGCCTGTCCAATTAACAGAATCGATATGTCAATAATTTTTTTTAGTTTTATTTCATATGTGGCATTATAAGAGTACTATTTATGAAAACATCTTTTCTTAGTTAAGTTCTTGGAAACCAAGTCTGAGGGCGCTATTATGGAGCACTGCCGCATATATATTGAAATACAATCTTTTTAAATAATTTAATTAATGATACTTGAAGCTACTTTAATAATTTTATAAATTTCTGCAGTATTTGAAAAGTTTTTTTTTTTTGTCGCAGATCTATTTCGAAAAGTCTTCTACAAGTCTTATGCATATTGAGTATCATTAGAAAACCTCAATTTTCATTATACAAGTAGTATTGACACTTACACCCGTTCCAATCAAATTATTTATTTGAAATTTTTTCCTGATAAAATCAAAGTCAGACGCACGAAGAAGAGGAAACGGCCACTTTCCTCTTTAACAAAAGCATTTTTGCTCGAATTCATCATTGTGAACAAGCCTTTATTCTTATTTACAATTTTAAGCTTATTTAGTATGGTATAATTTTGCCTAAACTTATCACTAATGACAACATTTTATTCTTTATAAAATTTTAAGCCGATTTAGTAAAGTACCAATTAACTTAATTCAGTTCTATTGGAAAACTTTCGGCAACTTAAATTGCTAACGCACTTTCTTTTGTGTGAGATCAGCCTTTTCAGCAAAATGTTTTCTTTTCAAATTCAAATTCAAATTCACTTCCGAAGCGCTTATTGCTATTCTTAAGCTAGAAAAGACAAAGCGGCATATCTCTCTCGGCCAGATTTGTGCGAGCACTTTCGAAAAAGTGAAAAGGCAAACTAATTTACTTTCGGCTTTCAATCAAATTCCTTTATGAGACCAAAATTCTATTCAAATTTTCTAAACGAAGTGCTTTGCAATTTCGCCTCATAAAGGTTGCTTGTGATGGATTGGGCAATATGCAACACAAACATACACACTTGTAGTATACTCGAATATGGCTGTGTGTCATATCACTTTGCATTACGTGCCATTCAATCATTTAACTACCTGCCGTCTGCCTCTTTTAAGGCAAATGAGTTTGAATTGCCATTGAAAGCACATTAAAAATTGTGCCAGCACCAATTTGCTTTCAACTACATAATTCATATGGGTAGGTACTGCTTGTCTGTAAGTGAATGTGTGTTGTTGTATATGTACTTTGATTGCTTTGAGTGACAATTTACAAATTATTCCAAATAATTTCGCACGAAAAATACGAAACCCCATTAGTAGTTATTGAAAAAGCGGCAGTTGGCAATTCAAAGTATAGAAAATTGTTGTGGGAGAGAGGGGAGATTACCAGTTGTATAAAGACATTTTTTGTTCTTCCTTTTGCTAAGCTGCCAAATAATCTATTACTGATACCATTCATTTCCGATGTTCTTTTAATGTCAATGAATGGCTTTGTTTGTGCGTGTGTTTGTGTGATAAGCATGTGGAACCCATACATAGACTCATACGTGACTGCAATTTTCATTAATTCATTGAGAGCGGCATACTGCCTTTGAACTCTTTCTGTCTACTTTTTTGGGTGTTTTGGCTGTGCGTGCATGAGGGTACCATTTTGGGTATACAATGACTAATATAAAACACCATTAGTAAAATAAAATATAACAGTCCATTTTAAGTAACTTCGATACAGTTTAAAATAATTTCTGTTTACATATTTTTTATCTACATTTGTAATTTTATTTTTTTGTTAAATTTTTTTGTCAAAAAGTTATTATTTTTTTTTTGCTGAAATTTTTTATGGAAATTTTTATTATTATTTTTGATAAAATTTTTTATCAAAATTTTTAATTTTATTTGCTAAATTTTTTATCAAAATTTTTGAACTAGTTAAGAAGCTATGAAATTTTGACTAGTTGTATTCTGGACCAGTTACACTTTTTTTTTGTAAAATAACAATTAAATGAAAAAAAAAATCTTTCAAATTTGAATAATGTGTAATAGCCTAGCTATTCAACAATTTTGAGCTGTTTACTAACTAAAGAGTAACTAGTTCGCTTCTAGTTCAAAGTGGTGTAATATGTCGATCTACTTCATTTGCTGTTATGAAACTGATTTGCTGGTCTTTTAAAGTTTATTTTCCTGTCCATATTTCGAAAACTCATAATATTACACATTTTTGAGTAACTACCATGAGTGGTTGTTCTTTTGATCTCCTTTAGTCAAAAATAATTTTCTTCTAGGAAGGTCACGGAAAATTCTGTGTTTATAATTTTGACAGTCGTTTTATAGTGGTGGTGGTCGCGAAAAATTTTATAGAATATATTAATTTTAGCGTTTTGCTCTCGCCGACCGACTGCAGACGTCAAATTGCAGAAGTTCGACCACACAACTGACCGAGCTGTAAGAGACTGCAAATTGTGTTTATGTCCACATCTTTATTTATGACTACTTTTTTAATTAGGAAACTAGTTTATTTTTTATTTAAAATCTTATGAATTCCAATTGAATGCTACATACATATGACTGTAACTGGTCCTGAACTAGTTACAGCCGATACCAGAGAATAAAAAATACAAATTTCTAACACTTCAAAATTATTTTTAATCCAGTAATAATATTTTATTTTTATGTAAATGAACTGGTCCGAAAGTAACTAGTTATGTACCAACTGTAATGCGGTTCATTTTTATTTTATATAATTCAGATTTTCTCAACTTTTGTTATTTCTATGATGTTCTAATTGTTCTTCATATCATAGAAGTTACTCAATAACCAACGGCCAATGGTCGAACTGGTTATAATGCATAAACATTCTCTACTAAATTTGAAGTTTTGAAGTTTTTGTAGTTTTCGAAATGGATCACCCTTTTTGAAAGTTTTTCTCATGAATTGATGTTTAGCTTAATGAATATTTTTATACCCTGAACAATATATGTGTACTAAGTTTGCCACGAAGTTTGTAACACTCAAGATAAGACGTTAGATTGAATCGATTTAGACTTGACTATCCGTCTATTCATAGGCGAACACGTCCTATAGTTTTTTTGTTATTGTTATTTTGCGTTCCTCCCTTATGTTGGAACCATTGATATTGGATTATTATAGCACATGGCTGCCATACGGACTCACTGACCAAAATCAGATTCTTCTAACGAAAACCCAATACTGTGAAGTGTATTTTAGCTTTTTTAAATTTATTTTTTAATTAAAACTAATTTTTACCATAAAAAATTAGAAATATTTTTTTAACCTTTATTAGTCATCCAACTAATGAAAATTCCATGCGTGTTTTACCTTTAAGCTTTCCTTTGCAACTTCCATTGTCTTAAAAACAGAAATAAATGCGCTATACTTCTCTCCAGGCATTTCTTTTAACTGTAAACCCTTTACGAGCACTGAGTCAGCATAAATTGCTTCTAAATTAACACAATTAAGCAACAAAGCAACGATTCCTTTTTGTTATTTTCAAATATTCAATGACTGCTTTGATCCCTTTAGCTCTTAACAATAACTATTGCTCAATTTGTCGAATACCACTTTCACTCTTCTTGCCTCCTACTAATCAAGCTTATTGCACTCATAGTCAATATCCGCAAAGCCTCTAAGGGGACTCCATGGATGCAAGTCGTAAATGATTTTTTGGCCAACATTTATGAATCATAAAGTACTTTACATTTTACTATAGCCATTTCCGGCGGTCACACACATACATACATAAATGCATATGTATGATATATACTTATAAGTATGTATTCACATATGCAGTTACATTATTATTTATGCTATGTTCCATATTTTGATGCTTTGAATGCAACAACTTCCTGCTTTTATGCGATTTACGTGCCACCATTCGAGGCAATCGAATTTCATTTCATTTCTTAGTGCAATATGATTGTTCACAACTTGCAACACAGTTGCCATATCGCTCCGTTGCTTCCCGTATGCAGCGCTCTTACACTGTCTGTCGCTGCATATTCTCGGTTGTGTGTGTGGTATACTAAATATTTTGGCATGCCGTTTTCTTCCACTGATCCAGCCACAACACTTTCTGTGGCATGTGTGGGAGTTGCTGGAATTGATTCTCAAGTGTATCAAAGAGGCAGGTTATGGATGACATGGGCCTGTAGGAAAAATTGAAGCAAAGTAACGTATTCTACTGGTTATTGGGAAGTTGGTGGCAAACTTAATACAAGCAATAGGAAATGTAATAGAAATTCATGATATTGGAAAACAAAACTGCTGAAGAGGGAACGATTTCGCTTTTGGTTCTCTAGCAATAGATATTGATATAGAAAAAAAGAAAACCATTTCGCTTTTAGATTATCTCTTTAAGTCTAACCTATGTAAATAGACGCCATTGGCCCATGGATTGAGTAATATCCAAATAAGTTCACGATAAATGGTCAAAAGTAGTCAAAAATGGATTCAGGCTGCCTTAATTTTTAAGTCTCAGTATGACACGCCGTCTTAATAGAACCAATATCTACACTATGTGGATAAATTTCATGGATGAATATGTGGGCCGACATAATGTATGGTATTACTATGCTGAGCGCGTCAAAGATGCGACTCTGATGGATCCCGTTCAAACTTCTCTCTCGCTCTTAGTCAGTTTACTTGTTGCTGTTGTAATGACAGAAAACATTATTGAAGTAATTTCGACGAATGGTGCCGAGTTGCCAGTCTTTGACTGGATAAAAATCCAGATCCGTTCCGGTTATTTAAACCCGACTGTCGTAGTAACGATCAGTGTTTTTGAACGTCTTGGTTCGTAATGCCTATAAGAGTCAAACCATAACGTATTGTGTAGGCAGAGCGTTTTTGACACCGGATAGTACAGTACAAAAGAGGGAACACAAGTTTTTGAAGAAGAAAACTCTCCCAGCATTCAATATAATGGGGTTCTTCACTGAGATTTCCTTAAGAAATTAGTGATGCAACCAGCCAACAGATGAGATCACAGTCAGTCCGAAAGATTTTCTTTGAAAAGAATTTGCTGAGAGCATGATCCCAACACTTTGTAACACTACAGAATCTAAAAGGGTAAATAAAAACTGGACTTCCGAGTGACCTAACTCTTATACCCTGATTATTTCCATTTTCACTGCAATATTCCTACCGGAAACTTACCCAAAAAACCACGAACCACAGAAAAGGGAACCACACACAATAGCAAAACACACGCCCACACAAACAAACAGTAATAAAAGCTTTTATATACCGTATATATACTATAAACATATATGTAAGAGTATCTGTGTATGGGTATGTGTCTGTGTGGGAGCGAGAGTGCTCTTACATTTCCTCAAGTATTTTTCCATTTCCATACCAATTTTTAGACTCGTCAATTTCGAGTAATAAAAGTTTTGCGGCAACCTCTTGTTGCACACAATAGCAATGCAGAGCTGCAATGCGGGCAACAACAACAACAATACGGCCATAGCAATCAATGACAGCCAGGAAACAGTTGCAAGCAGCTGCAGCTCACTTGCGCCAGAAGTAAAATTTCGCATTTGTTGTGAATTTATTTGTGGCATTTCGCAATCAAAATTTGCAAAATAGCAATAACAACAACATACATATATGCATATATGTATGCATGTGTGTGTACTCATATGGGCACTGGCCCTTGGAAGATAGCTGCATACCGAACTGAGAGCAGATGGAGCATGATTGCTGGTATTGGTTGCTTTTAATGATTTTCCTAAAGCAACAACAACAATACAACTGCAATTTTACTGTTTTTGTGCTTTCTGCTTTGTTTTTGTTTTTTGTTGTATGCGTGTGTGCAAATTCTGTAAATTATAAAGCTTGTTTAAATTTGTGTGCGAGTGTATTAGTTGGGAGAGCAAATTTTTGTTTTAATTCGTTCGAAATCTTCCAATTCGCCTAAGCTTGCATATAACTTCGCTTTTTACCGTTACTAAGGCTGTGCGTAGGATTATGCTGGTATTTGAAAATCTGCTTGCAGTCACTTGAATTAATCAATTTCCCTTTGCAATTGAGATTTGGCTTATTCGCCATCACGTTCGATTGCTTGGCAGGTATCTACGTAAGTCGAAATTCCAGTTGCACACGGATCCTCAAACCTTGTTTGGCTGTGTAAACGCACCACATTGGCGATTACTAGCTGTGTAGTTGCCTTCACTCTCGCTCCCCCGCCTCTACAAGCTTTTGTATGGCAGGAATTGAATTTTATTGAGCAACTAAACCACTTCACCGCAGACAGTTGTGGTCGGCAGTGGCCAAGACTCCTGCAAGCGTGCAACATCACCATACTCCTAAGTTTGCCATTGCTTTGCCGTTCCTTCCCTTCCTTTCCCATTCCTTACTTACATATATATAGCTTGCTTTCAATTCCTATTGTCCTTCTGCGAATTATTTTACTCTTCGGTAAGCTTTCGGATTTTGCGGTTAAACGGAGTATTACTTCAAGTAGTGTGAGCTGTAATGAAATACTTACGGGCAGTGTGGTAAGCTGCTTGCCAGCGTCTATTATTATTTATTGGTATTTTTAGCTTAATCTGTCTTAAATGCCAGCAAAGCACATATTTTTCCATTAACAGCATGACATGTCGAAATAAAATTCAAGAAAGTTTGTCTTTAATTCTAAATGCTGTTTATTATTTTTATTTCAGGCTTATTTTTGGTTTTCTGGGACGAAAATTCTAAACATTTCAATTTACAAATTGCTGCAGTTAATAATATTTTTCTTTTATATACAAATATATAGCTTTTGCCAGAAATTTTCTATGGATCATTGTCAACAACTTTGCCTAAGAGACTAAAACCGATTTTAAGGCAGCTATTTTTGGGGGGGTATTCTACTCTAGAATTTTGAAAAATTCGTTTTTTATATATTTAAAGTTTAGACTTTCAAAAATATGACCTTGGAAAGATTTTTCAAAATTCGACTTATTTTCGGAGATACAGCCGATTTTGTGAGGTGGCGTCCGTGTTCACTAGAATTGTCTCCTAAACTTTAAACGCGTTTTTCTCGAAACTCCTTTTTTCCAAACGGTACCGGCATTATCAGAAGTTCTATACAAATGATTTACTTAAAATTTTGTGTGAACTTTCTTCATATAATCCTTTATCGTTTTTACCAGCATCGTGTCAAAATTTTTGTTTTTAATATTTAAAAAAAATTCAAGAATTTCAAAAAAAAAAAAAACGTAAAAAATGATTTTTATTTTCAGGCAGTCGCCAGTTTTCAAAACACATTTTTTTTCGTGTTCCCGGACTAAAACAGCATCCTTACTGATGAAGAATTTCTTTAGATTTTTTTTTGCAGGCCACCAGGAGACTCAGGATCAATGTCACCAGGATTCGTCATTTTTTTTTACACTTGACTCTCCCTCCTCTAATTATTTTAATTTTTAATAGTTTTTTGTAAAAGTCTAAAAAGTCTTAATAATCTTTTGTATGGGAGTTATGAGAAATAGTTGTCCAATCTGACCGATTCCGGTAAATGATCAGTAGAGTAATAAATTTCATTGGGATATCTCAAAATCAGACTTGCAAATTATTATAATCCTAAAAACATTCGCCTCAATACTCACTGGCTCGGTTTTAGACCCACAGTCTCATATGCAAAGTTCTTCAGAATAGATTGGGTAGTCGAAAAAGTATTTTCGTATTTTGTCAATTGATGTTACAATCCTGTATCTCCCGTGCCACAAATCACATTGTGTCATTTTTCTTTTTTTTTTTTAACTCTCTTTACATCGACCCGCTCTAATACACATACACATAAACTATCTTTATATGTAAACTTGATTTTATTAGTGTTCTGTTGAAATTTTGATATTTCACATTCATTTTATTGAATGCAGATTTGTTGTGTAACAATAGTAATAAACTCAATATATTTACATACTTATGTATAAAAAATATAATATTTGTTGAGGCATTTCACATTTATTAGATTTAATTCTTTTCAAAAAGTTTACAGTTTCTTGAATTATTTCCTTACTAAATGTGTTATTTAAGTTTTTACTGATATTATTGGGAAAGATTATTAACAATTTGCATTGTTAATTTGTATGGCTATTCTTATCACAAATTACCTAAAACTTGAAATTAGATAGGTAAATCAGCAGGAGTTTCAATTTAACAGTACTCTTCTACTATGTTCAGACCGAAAATTTAAAAGATTAGATTACATTTAAGCCTTTCATAACCCAAAAGTGTTCTCACTGCCGTTAGAAAGATCATTCGTGAAGTCACATCGCTTAATATTTATCAAAAGAAAAGATTGTCATATAGGATTTTGAAATAAAAGCAGTCTTTTTTTAAATATTTTCCATATAATAGAAATAATGGATGCATTTTTTCATTTGTTAAGTCAATTTTCAGGTGAAATTAGATTCATTGCTTTAAAAAAAAAATTGTTCGTTTATATTTTTTTCTTTTTGTAGTGTCTAAATCAGCTGTGATAATGTAACATTTTTTTTTTTTAACAAGTAGATTGCGCAAAATCAGAGTCACACAGAGAGATTTAGCGTAGATCAGTTTCAAATTATTCCATTGAAATGATTTGGAACTGTCATTTTTGTATGGCGAAATCTTCATAAATTTTTAAGATTAGTGGGATAATCCATTCAACAGCCGAAATCGTGTGATTAAATGTTGGTCTGAACATAGTAATAGTACTCTTCATTTTTCAATAAGGTAATGACAGCTTGTCTTAAAAATGTGATCCAAATAGGACCACATAAAATTCACATTTTAAGCGAGTTTGTGGAGCTTCTTTGTTCAACTGTCTTGCATCTGTAAACTCTCAATATGAATCTGAAGCAAAAATTAGCATGAATCATTCGAGAAAAATATTCCGCAAAACCAATATCATGGAAAAATAGATAACTAACTATTTCGACGAACATTTTTTGCTCACTCGATAAACTTATCGTAGACAATATTAGCATTGGAAACTGAAACACAATAAATATCCCTAAAAATTCTTCTATAGCGTAAAATTTTTTTATTAAAAATGCTTCAATTATCTACTATTTTCATTTCCCTCAGAAAATTTTGTTCACTACTGAATTTTTTGTGAATAGAATAATGTGTCGATGTGAAAAAGGTCATGCAATATTTCAATACCGATAAAGTGAAGTTTCAATGCTTCCGAAATAGGTTTCCGAAGTGACGGCATCTATTCAGAATCAATGATTTAGATATCGCAATGAAGCTTCGACGTCTTCGCAATAGCTGTTTGCTTCCTTTTTGATCTCATCTCATTTCTTCAAAAGAACCCCTTTTTGAGTATGGGAGAGATGAGAGTATGGGATCACTGAAGTAAAGTTCCAATGAACCAATATCATGAAGTAATACCCAAATAGCTGTGTCCACAGGCAATAGTAGTTATAGCAATAAACTTATCAGAGTCATTATTGCCAATTGAAACTGAATATAGCTTTTATTTGAAATAGTTATTCACTTCTTTTGTTCCAAAATGACAATCGTGTAAATAAAAATTATCTATTCTTTACATTATCCTCGTTTCTATTTTTAATTTCAATGAATAATCAGTTAATACTTATGAACAGCTAACGGTTTTGTGAATGAAAATAAGGCATTATTCTTCGACATAATCTGCATCTAGAATAATGTGTTTGCTGTAATGGTCCGAATATGTATAATCCGAAATAGGTTTCCCAAGTAATCTCATCTGTTCGAAAATTTTCACCAGCGAGCCATTGAAGTATGGCAAAGAAAAAATCATGGCAGAAAAAATCGGCTAGCATTATCATTTTTCTGTCCTTATAGTGATAGTTGTAATATGCTTGCTAAACGTCAATTCTAAAATTATTTTATTACGTTATCAAATGCCCTATGACATTAATTGGATCTGGCAATAAACCTTAGAGGAGGTTTCAAATATTTATTTCCTCTGGCGACGAGTATCGTTAGTTTCGTTAGTTTTAAATAAAATAATATATTTTCACCAATACACTAGGTAATTTTATGAATAGAATTATATTCATATAATTGATAATATTTCTTAATTTTCGTTCTCATACATCTCAAACATATTTTTCAAAATATCTCCTTTCATTTCCCGTAATTTATTCGTAATTTAAAGACATTTTAAGCAGTTTATTTGTAACATTAATACATCTAAAGCTCTCTTTATTTGTAAAATTTATAACCGCCTTGTTCATACCATTTGCTCACACTTACGCGTCATTCCCTCGCTGCAAGCTTTAAGCGTTAAGCTTTTGTAGTGCTTCGCTTTATAGCTTTGTTCATTTTCTGTCCACTTCCACTTTATTCGGAAGCACTCCAACCATCCGATAAGTGCTGAAAATCCGCAACAAATCCGCCGAACAATTGTTCGGTGCTTAGAAATGCAATTGACAATCAGCTGGATTAAGAATAAAAAAAGGTTTCAGAAATGCTAAAGGTACCTATGTACTTTAAATACAAGGGAAAAGTGTTAAAGATACTTTAGATACAAGAGAAAAATATTTTGAACTGTTGTGAAACTGTTGTTGATTGAGCTCAAATAAATTCGTAATAAAAATCAAAAATTAGTTATTATTGGGAATATAATGTGCGAAAAAGATCATAGTCCAAGCGTGGTGAAGCTCAACAAATGGTCGCAAAGTCAGGATTGACGCCTCGAAAGGTTATGCTGAGTGTTTGGTGGGACTGAAAAGGAATCACTCACTATTAGTTGCTCCAGCCTAGTCGAACGATTGGTTCTACATTTTATTGTCAACAACTGATGGGTTTGAAGCAAGCAATCGAAAAAACGGCTAGAACAGATCAACAGAAAGGGTTTCGTCTTCCATCAGGACAACACTGGACCACACACATCTTTGATGACTCGGCAAAAACTGTGAGAGCTTTGCTGGGAAGTTTTGATGCATCTACCATATAGCCCTGACCTTGCACCATCGGACTAACATTAGTTTCGGTCAATGCAGCACTCCCTTAATGGAGTAAAGTTGGCTTCAAAAGACGCCAGTGGAAATCACTTCTCGCAGTTTTCCGCCGAGAAACCAGAAAAGTTTTACACTGATAGAATAATGTCTCTAGCGAAAATTGGTCGACCAAAATGATATATATTGGGTTCACTAAAGTTCACTATAAATATAAAAAAATAAGTTGAAGTTTGATTAGAAATACGAAAAAACTTTTTCGACTACCCAATATTTTAAACAACTCACAATAATACAGTTGTGGGGAAAATTCAAATCTAATTATCTGCGTGGCCCGTCGATGTCATCTAATATGAGCATATCCAGGTATCCAAGTATTTTTAGTTTTCTTAAGTCGGAGGGTGTAAATCTTATCTTATTCCCGAATGACTTTCTCATTAACATAATGACTTATGTATTTATTTATTGAAACTGCCAGATTGTATAAAATGGGTTCGGCGCTTATTAAATTTCTTCTATATAAACTGATAATTACATGGTTACTGAGGTAAGGCTTGCAAGGTATTTTTGTCAACTAAAAAGTCACCAAATTGGCCTAAAAAATGGCAACCTTATACTATTTGCAAGGAACTCGATAGTTACAGGGTGGGCCATTTAAAGTTGACCCATTTGTTTTTTTGCCAAAATTAAGGCGTCGCGGATAATCAGCTGGGTTTAGTTTTTGTGCCATTTGAATTTTATATGGAAACATCTTCAAATCTTTATGAATTATGCGTCGGAGAGTGGTGCGAGAGATGTCTAATTCCTGAGAGCGGCGATAACTCGATGTCGATGGAGTCTCCTCAATACTGGCTCGTACAGCTTCGATATTTTCATCAGAACGTCTTGTGCGTTGTCTGGATGCATGACTGGCATTACTGAGATTACCGGTGTTCACAAATTTTGCGTATAAAGACTTAATTGTGTTCTTAACTGGAGCACTTTTCACTTTATTTTTTTTGCGAAACGCACGTTGAGTTAACACAATTGAAAAGTTATTTTGAATATAAAGCTGAACAATTTCAGCGCGTTCTTTTGGAGTGTACTGTTCCATGGTATAAATTGTCTTCGAATGACGCTTCTAACGCGGTATGACATTAGCCGATTTGTCGGCGCTGTTAAAAGTTACAGCGTTGCCAGATGGGTCAACTTTAAATGGCCTACCCTGTATTTTTATCTAAGTAAAAAAATTTTTACAATATCTTTATTATCAAACAAAAAATAATTAAATTGTAATATAAAAACATAAAAGTGTGGCAACCTTAAAATATTATTCGAAATTTATTAGTCTCTAATTGAAAACCATTCATAAATGTCTAAGTTCCTGAGTGTTTTTGAAAACTCCCAATAGCAAAAATAAGCGCCTGTTATTTCCACATAAATTTATATACTTCTACATGCCATGCACAGCTATATATATTTGCTATATAAATACATACATGCATAATCTTTATACAAATATTATACTATATTTTTCTAAGCGCAAAATTACTTCCATTTATTCACCATCACGTTCGCACACATTTTCTACCATTCGCCAATCTATTTTCGTATAAATCAATCAAGTGACGGTTGGTCTACCACGACGTCCGCGGGCCCTTCTCTATTTGCTGGAGCATGCGTTGCATATGTATGTATTTGTGATTTCAATTCCTTTTTGCAATTTTTCTGGGTGTGTTTTTTTTTTTTTCACTGTGCGAATACAGGGCGATTCAATTTACTTGCGTGCATGTGTATGTGTCTGCCAGACATCATCAGATCAGCGCCGCTCGCTTGCAAATGACAGCTGAAATGTGGCGGGCACGCGCCTTTAGGCGACAACGAAAATAAATTTGCAATAAAAAATATATACAAATAAACATAGAAGTATATTTTTGTATATGTACATATGTATTTATTCCTGTATTAGTATAGGTGCTTATAGAATTTGTTTAATGGAATTTCGCATATGTATAGGTAATTTTCGTCATAAAAAATTTATTTTCAAATGAAAGTCGGTATATTTGTGTACTCTTAGATGCATTTATCAACTTTAATTTGTATGTGTGTATGCAAAAATATTTAAGTGCAATCTGATTGTAATACTGAAAAATCTATCAATCGAAAATTTGTGGAATGTATTGCATTTGTACGTAACTGAAGGTTATAATAACAATATTTTTGTTTTCAATTAATCACAATTTCTCATAGTTACCATGTATGAATGTACGTATGTATTTCTATAACTGAGCTCTTCTTTTTAATTTTTTTTTTCTTTTTTGCTTCATGGAACCAACTCTTTCATCAATATAAAAAAATATATTTCTCTTTTCCATTTATTTATTCAAAAAGATTTTATTGTTACTTCCAGAAATTAATTATTATTGTTTACTTTGGTTGTTTTTGTATTGACATAAGTGGTCCAAAACAAACACGCTGCTAACCAGAAGATTCTGCAGCCGATATGGCATTTTATTTACACTTGCTATCTCTATTCTCATAAAGTAGATAGAAGATTTTATATGCACAAATAACATTCTCTATGTATGTGTGTCTATAAGTGCATAATTCAAATACTTAAATACATATTTATTTAGTTAATTTTATTTTGAATTATCATCCGCTAATATCGCCAAAAGATAAGATATAAAAGCAGTCACGAGTATGCGAAATTCAAAACAAAAACAACACAAAATATTAATACTGTGCGCAAAAAAGTAAAACTTTATTCATAACTTTAAAATTCTTAATTTATTCTTCAAAAGCTAAGTCGTCCCCTTTAAAGTAATCCCCTTGGCACCAATACATTTGTGCCAACTTTTTTTTTTTCAATTTTCGAAACAGTTGTTGAAGTCAATTTCCGGAATAGTCTTCAACGCGCGTATCGATTCATGCCTTAATTTTGACTCAAAACGGTTTCTCCGAAGCAGTGGTTTGATTTTTTTGAATAGCCAGAAGTCATACGTAGCTCAATCAGCCGAATACGGGCACTGCGGCCCGACATTGGTTAAAAATTATTGCGAAAAACCCACGAATAATAAATGCAGTTGCTTTGATACATTAACGCGGTGAAAAAACCAAGAAAGGCCGGTCCATAATTCCGGCCTCTTTTTACGAATATGCAAATGACACTAACACTCAAATAGTACTTGTTGACAGTTTGGCCGGTCGGAAGTAATTTCGAGTGCAGCACACATCGAAAATCGAAGAATTTGATAATTTTTGTTCTGCTTTGACGTGTTTTTCGGTTTCGGCTCCCCTTTGCCCACACATTAGGCCAATTAATCGTTTGATCCAAAAGCATCATCAGTAATAATTCGTTTCATGACATTCTGGTAGTCGGAAAGAATTGTTTCACAGACGTTAACGCAGCGCGATTTTTCAAAAAAATGCTGTGATTTTGGCACCAAACGTGATTTCATTTTTCTTAGGACCAAATGATATTTCAAAATTTCTTCCACTGATCCTTCCGATATTCCAGATATTCCAACGGTCCCAGTAAGATCTCTGATTGTTAATCGTGGACTGTCAAGCAATAATTCCTTTCTTTCATTGACATGTTGATCTTCAGTTGGTGTTGATGGCCGTCATGTCACGGCGTTCTTGACCCTCTTTGAATAGTTTATACCAATCAAAAGCACTTGCTCACGACGAACAATTAACACTGAAGACCTTATCCGAAATTCTGTACATATAAGTATATGTTTATTAAGTTCCGATTAATAGACTCTCCTATTGTGGTAAACTCGAGTTTAAGGTTTTTCGTTTTTGAAAACCGGTGTTAACACACTTTTTTTTGGGGGTAAACTCGATGTTTAAGAGTAATTTTAGAAATAAGTGTTCAATATTAAACTGCAGTTTTCAGCTGATAAAATATTTTTTTAAACTCGAGTTTAAAATTTGAGTTTTTGCAAAACTTTCATATTTCGTTTATTTTAAATTTAGAGTTTAAGGGTAGTGTTTCAAATATCGTATTTCATAATAAACTTGAATTTAAGCTTTAGAGTTTATGAAAAACTACAAAATTTCTTTTCAAGTAAATTTCTTGTTTAAAAGTTGTAATTATTAGTATTAATTAGTTAACTCGACTTTTCGATGTTTAAGAATATTGCTCAAGCCAATGTTGTGAATTTGTAATTTAGAAATAAAAAATCCTTAATTGGGTTAAAAAATTTCAAATTTTAGATTAATAATTGAAACTTTAGTAGTTAAAAATGTACATATATGTATATGCGTTATTTGCAACCTTAGATCTCATGCATATTAAAGGTATATAATTTTTTCTCTTTCATATTCATCTCATCACTAAAGCTTTACTGATTTCATTCAATCCATGCATACATATCTGTGTCATTTAATTAAGCGTAGGCAATAAAATCCATTCATTTCTCTATTCAAATAAATATTTCTTTTCTCCACTTACACACATACACACACATACACACATATACGCCCAATAAAGCCAATTTACACATTTTGCCTACGCAAATGGCACTTAAAAAATTTACGTCTACAAAACTTAATCAATCAAAGTCTGGCAAATGAACAATGAACACTAAGCAATAACAAAAGCTCTTGAGCGGAGGTGGTAGAAAATTAATGGTGATTCAAGTCTGAATTCTAAGTGGAATAAGTGTTGTAAAACGTTATTGCGTTTTAGTACTTTTTTAGAACTACCATTGTATGTACATATGTAAACGAAAGTGCAAACTTGTTTGAATAATTTATTTTTTTTATTTTTATTTTAATATTTGTTTGCTATAAAATCAATAATCGAATTGCACTACTCACATTTATTTACATATTTTTTTTTTTTTTTTTGTTGAGAGGAAAATCTTTAGAACTTTATTGATTTTTATAAATACCAAGTGAAAAAATTTGACCCAAACTGTTTCGTATATTTTAATATAAACCTGTATTATCTTGTCAAGCATCGCATTTGCAACCTCTCCTTCACTATGCTTCATAAACAAACCATTGACCGAAATGTATTGAATCGAAGAGATGTTGAGATCCTCTGCTATCGAACAGATCAATTTTCAAGAGCATTTTCCTTAGTTTTATTGTTGTTATCTTCGTTAACAGAATTGGATGGACAACTCACATGAGGCAAGTTTTCGTTGACCGCAAGGCCATCACTAAATGCTTTGTGGTACTCAAATACTTGTATTCTGATAAAGTAGACTCTCCAAAACACTGCTGCAACATTTTTAAGAATTTCGTATCCACGATTCTATTGGAGGCACAAGCTATTTAGAAAATTGATTGTTAACTTTTTTTCATGCCAAAAATCGCCCGATAATTCTTCCGCGTCACAAAGCATTAGCAGATCTGTCGGTTCAGTTGTTTTAGACCAGAGTAAACATTTTTGAAATTAAAAAACCCATGATCGGATGAAACCCATCGGTAACGAAAGACATGTTAAATAATAAATTTTGAGGTTATGTGAAAAAGTCTGTTATGTGTAGATCTTTTCATTACCTACAAGATTTCAATATATGTATATCTACAGAACTTATACATAGTTCTGGCGGACATTGAAATAAGCTGTTTAACGTTAAAACTTCAACCGAGGGGTGGAGAGGGGTCCTCTTCTCAACTCCAGATCGACCGTAAATTTTTCCCTTTAATGCTTGTTATTTTATCTTTTTTTATGGGTTTCAACCCAGTATGGATTTCTTTTGTTTTTATGATTTTCAAAGGCTTCTGTACTGGCATATTTCGGAGAAATTGTTTTCATCCACTCTCAATACAGCTATTCAAGAAAAAAGCGTTAATGAGTTCGGAAGCAGATTCATTAAATTCAATAGTTTCTACAAATACGCTCATATTTCCGAAACTGCTTCGAACAACTTTATAAGAAAAATCTCAAATAAAAATTCTCGCCTTATCGTAAACTCAAAATATCGTAAAATTACCTTTTAAAAGTTTACGATAAAAAACGATATAATAGGAACCAATTATATTGAAACGAAATTTGAGTTGTGGTTACAATATGGTTATATATAGGTTACGTATTGGTTATATATTGGTTACGTATTGGTTATATTTGACAGCGGAAGCTGAAAGTTTTATTTTATTTGATTTTTTTTGATGAGACGTTTGTTTTTGCATTGAGGTGAAGATATATGCTATAACTCCGAGGCTATTTGCCGGGTCAACTTCTTATTTTCGTAGAATATTCTCTAATATATTAAAAAGTCAATTTTTTAAAATTAGCAAGTGAATATACATACATATAAAAGCGTTTTCAAACACCAAATGTTGCATGAAAAAAAAAAAATTTATTTAAATTTAATTTAAATTTAATTTTTTAAATTTTTTTTTATTTATTTTCCAATTTTTACAATTACAAAGCTCTCAAAAGACATAACCTAAAAAGTATCACCTCTCTACACTTATGGCTGCATAAAATTTATGACATTTAAAGTGCGTCTCTTGCACGGAGAAAGCCATTGTATTAATTTTATTGCATTTCTTCGTGTCGCTTTATCTGCCGAGGTGCTAATGAAAGCAAATGAAAGTCGAAAAAAATTAATTTGACAAAATTACAAGCAATTTATTTACGTGGTCTCTCGACGCGCACAATCAGAGACCGAGAAAGACACATATTTTATTTGTTAGTTCGTTTGTTATTAATTTTTTTCCACACCGAGAGGGAGAGGTAGTGCCAGCAGCGACACAAGACGCGCAGATACAAATACAAATAAGCTTTGAATTATGAGCAATAACGAAAATAAAACAAACATCTGGCAACATACACGTCGCAAAAAAGAAACATAATAACAAATTACGCTTTTAGAGAGACAAGCATTGCTACAAGTTTTCATACATGAATACATATGCAGCTATGTTTTATTTGTTGTACGATACATATACATACATACATATACATACATATGTATGTACTAATCTATCTAAGGTTTAGCCACATAAATTTCTTTGGCTGATCGTTTGAAGCGAACACAAAACACAAAATGCGCCGAAAATTATTCCCAACGGAATTCGCCATTGAAATACATACACATATGTGTATATAAGAATGTGTCTGTGCTTTAGCAGCGCGTGAGCAAGCTTTCCTGGCGAGTCTACACTGTGGTGTGTGTTACGCCGTCTGGAATGGCTTCGGGCCTTTTGGTGCCTCCAATGTTACAGCAAGACCAACCAAAATATACACAAATGCTCCAAAACGCATAAATCATTTGTGCCTATTTTACAACAATAAAGCACGGTATTAATACAACAACAAGCATGCTTTTCTACGTCTCTTTCTATGTGTGCGTGCGGCACTTGTGTAGAAAATGAGCTGTTTTTAGGCGGCCAGACAGACGAAATTTGGAGACCAAGTGGTCACCAACAACAGCAACAACAAAAGAGAAGCAGCGTTGTTGCTGGTGTCGAACAATGCCAACATAACACGAATAAAACACGCATTAGTAGGCAAATTATCCTTAAGTGTGCCGTTATAAATCACACATTTACATTCGCTATTGCACCCTCGGGGAAACATAATTGTATTTATGTATGTGTATATTTATTGGTCCGATTTTGGTATCAAAACTAAGAAACTAACGAAAAGTATTGGTATCCAATTTGTGCTTAAGGCCTACACATAAAAAAATGTTAGCCTAAGATGCGTTGAAAGGTGTGCTTGGGGATATAAATGCGTTTAAATAAACGGGCAACTATTTAAGATTTCATTTGAGAAAATTGGATGCACTTAATTCTGGGAAAGAAAGAAAACTCTTGCCAAACAGGATTGTTTACATACTTATAATTTTTTTTTTTTTTTTTTTTTTTTTTTTTTTTTTTTTTTTTTTGTAAAATAGGGGGAAGCATTCAAAGCCGGTGTGCGGAACTTTAATCCGCTCAGCCTAATCTACTCCCAACTCAAGACTCTTCCACGGAACCACCGTTTAAGTATTACTTCGTGGAAGGGACAGCACATCTAAGTCTCCTTTATTGCGCAAACTGACGGATGCCTAATCTAACAGCATTTCATTGCTCAGTAGACATACACATGAGTGTAGTTAAATTATCTGCCGTAAAACTACCACTGAGTGTGGTTTTTCGCTTTTCCCTTGTATTTTAAAAACGAGAGCAATAAAATAATACATGTTCAGAGTCAGAGTTCGAACCAATGTGATTGTGGTATCTGTACATGTAGCATCTACATATGTAAATCACCCAATTTCACTAAGTATTTGGGTCAGCTGAAAATACAGGTCCCCATGTCGGCTGTCTATCCACAAGCAAATCACATAAGCCTGTGGGTCCAGCGGCCTTTGGATGAGGATTGCCATCGCTACTTTTATACATTTATATTTTGATGTTCTTATTCCTCTACTCTGTCTGCTGATACTATTTTAAGCGCTGATAGCTGATATAAGCAATTGCTCGAGTTCATCTCTCTGGTTGTCAATGGGTGACATACCGGCTAACTCTTCAGCAGCGTCGGTCGATATATTCCTGAAAGCACTTAATACTTGAATTGCAGAAAATCTGTGATCTGAAATTAATTGTTTAGCAAACTCTTTTATATCCAGTGCTTGTATCCATATTGGTGCTGCAAAGAATATTACTGAACTTATTGCTTTTGCTATTAAAAATCGTGGATTGGAACACACGTAGCCTCTATTGGCCATTATTCTTTATAGAACGTTATAAATTTTGTTTGCTTAACCGGAAGTATACGATAAGTGTTCCTTGAAATTTAATTTTCCACCAGCCAGTTTCGGACTAACAGAAGAGAACCACTTACATATGTATGCCATTCAAGCACAATTTGCATTTGTTTCTTAGGTCGACTAATTGTGATCGTCCGGAAATGCCATTAGTTTCATGTCTTTTGCTTGCTATCTTCTTAGCACCTCTTTTGGTGCACACTTTGCTGCTTTCCTATTGAGTTGATATTTCTTCACTCATTTTTGAACAGCTGTGATTTTTTTTCAACTTCCCCGAATTTATTTATTTATTTTTATTTTTTTGATTAAATGAAGCTTAAAATCTCACCTTTTCAACACTATGGTATGACATAATGTCATTGGTGGCACTGGAATGTGATTGGTAGCACTAGAGATATACGACTGCAACGGCACCTCTTGACAAAATACGAAAAGACTTTTTCGACTAACCCATATATATGCATTTTTTTTATTTTTAGGGGAATGATCGCAAGTTTTGCTTCTGTAACAATATATCCTGTTAATAATATAGTTAATCTTTAATATACCATTCAGTGGTTCTATTTTAACCTCCAAAAAAACTTTATCAAACACTTTTAACATTTTTCGAACCTCTTCGTTTGTACAAGAGGCTTGAGGCTTTCATAGTGAAATGCTGTGAATTGGATTTTCAATCGTTTTCCTGCCTGAATTAGTATTTGCTATTTTGAATTCTTATTTGTCAATATATTTTAAAAATATGCAGATGAGAGATGGTTTATTTCACAACTTTTTCCAATTTTTTCGATTTTTTTTTTTAGAAAATAGAAGTACACATAGTATAATATAAAAGTTGCGCTTTTTTCCAAAAATTTCAAGTTTTTTTTTATTTTTTTTTTTTCCAAAAAGTAACTTAATACTAAATATTAAAAAAAAAAATATTTGAGGAAATTTTTTTTTTTTAAGTAATTTAAATACTAAAAATTAATTTAAAAAAATTTGAAAAAAAAATTCTAAGTTTGAATATGTCGAAATAAAAAATTTAGAATGTTAATGCACTTTTACATTATTATTTTTTTTTTTTAATTTATTATACCCTTAAATTACAAACATTTTTATTGCATTTTTCCCCTTATAGTTACTCCCTTATGCTAAAAATAGTAAATCCTCCATTTTAATAAGTTAAAAGTACCATTAACTCCCAACCAACTTAATGCTGTCTCAAAAGCAGCACTTACCTGATTATACCAACAATACTAGAATTTAAAAGCAGTTTGCTAAAATATTTATGCAATGCATAATGAGCTGCTTTGTATGTGTAAAAGCATATTATAACGGTATTATTAAATGTCTGTCGAGTGTGTCTGAACCGCTTGAAGCGAAACACCCTCACACGTGCTCAAATGTGGGGTCGCACCCTCGAGGTCATCTGCAATTCCTATTTACTTTCCGCATTTCAATTGCACTCCACACCTGATTAACATTTGCATATACAATTTACCGCTATGTGCACACACATACAAACATACTTGTAAATGGGTGTGTGATGCTTATTACTTAAGTAAGCAATTCTATGCAAGTGCATGTTTAGATGTGTGTGTGTGTGTGCCCATTTGCCGCAGAACGCATTCTCAGTGCCACTGTCATTGCCAGTGCCACCAGAGTGTCATGACTGTCAGCAACAGCAACAAGGCTATAGATATCTAAATTTATATGAATGTGTGTGTGTGTGTTGTGTGTACAACTGGAGCACCCACACAATTTGGCTGCGAGCCAAAATTCAAGGAAAAACTCAAGCAACCGCATCTTCAGCGGCAGCGTCAGCGGCGACGCATGAGATAATGCGATATTTGTCAGCAACTCCATTACAACAACAACGCACACACGCACCCTCGCATGCTTAGACGCGCACTCACCTCAATGTTTGTATGTATTATTTAAGCTTGTAGCAAAATCCGCTATCCGCAGCGGCGACAACAATAACAACAACTACTTGTTCCCTACACGGTTGCTGCTGGGATTGCCATAGCCGCCAAGACGCTTGCCACAAGTTGTGCGGCGGCAACAACAGCTGCACAGCGGTGACGAAAATAACTCAACGACCGTGGCAACAAAAATAACCATAGCAACAACATGCAGTTACAACAACGTCATCAACATTTGTAGTGCAGCTCATCTGTCAGCGACAAACTCCGCCATAAAGGTGCGACAGCAACACAAACGACTATGCTATAATGTATGTATATACATATGCATATGTGTGTGTGTGTATATTAACATACCTGTGAGTGTGCTGTCAGCGCGCCCCTCTGGTCCACTCAGTTGCTGTAAATAGTTTGTGGCAGCCAAGCATTTATATGCAAATGAAGCTGCAACGAAGTTTATTCGTCTTAAATCAGCCGCAACTTCACACAGCCACACAAACATTTTTATACCCTTAACGGGGTGTATTAGTTTGTCATGGAATTTTTAAGAACAAGAAATGTGGGATACCCTATAAAATATACCATATATACATATAAATGATCAGCGTGACGAGTTGAGTCCATGAGTCCATTTGGCCATGTTCGTCTGTATAACCGCGAGCTATGACCTTGGTGTTTGAGATATCAGTCTGAAATTTTGCATACGTCCTTTGCTCTCCAATAAGCTATTCATTTGTTGAGACCAGCGATATCGGTCAACTATAGCATGTAGCTGCCATACAAACTGACCCATCAAACTCAAGTCCTAGTATGTAAAACTTTTTTATTTGACGAGATATCTTCACGAAATTTGGCCGGAATTATTAACTAAAGCTACGATTCAATTTCTGAACAAATTTTTCAAATCGGACTACTATAGCATATAGCTGCCATACAAACTGGCCAACAAAAATTAAGTCCTTGTATTGAAAACTTTTTATTTTACGAGATATCTTCACGAAATTTGACACGAAGTATCAGCCAAAGCAACGTTACAATATCGGAGAAAAATTTTTCAGATCGTACCACTATAGCTTATAGTTGCCATACAAACTGACGTATCAAAATTCACTCATTGTATGGAAATTTTTTTTAATTGCCAAGATATCTTCCCGAAATTTAGTCTGAATTATTGTCCAAAGCAACGCTACACTCACCGAGTAAGCCAGATACAGATCGGATCTCTATAGCATACGGCTATTATACAAACTAACATTTTAAAAACAAGATAAAGATTTTTTATATCCTTTAATATATAGTATAGAAAAGGCACCTGTCAAGGGTATTATAATTTCGGCTGAACCGAAGTTAATCTTTTTTCTTTTCCCTTCTTCTTTTGCAACTTCTTGCGCTACGTCGCTTTCTCACTGCTTGTTTGGCTAAATCCACCTTTGTCGCCAAAACGTGATATCCTTATGTACCAATGACTTGTCCCACTCATCTTGAAGCTTTTTGTTATTGTTGCTGTTTGTAGTTCTTGTTATTTTGTAATTGTTGTTGTTGCTGCTTGTTACATTTCGTAAACTTAGTTCGTTAGCTTGTTGACGGATTACATGTCAGCGACTTAACAAGTTCCTCCACTTAATACCTTTGCTATGCCCAGCCGCCGCTTCCCTTCTAAATTTCCCTGCAAATATAAAGTCTTGCAGACAGGCAGCGCTTCTTTCGTACCGTTGCATAGTTCCGTTTTTACATTGTTAGCCTTTGTTGATTTTGTTACAAATTATATAACTGAAAATGCATTTACAAATATTTAGAAACAAAAACAAACTCGACAACAGCGGCTAAGCTCAGGTGATGGCGCCCTGACAAGATCTACGTGGTTATGGATACCTATGCTTGTATGTGTGTGTGTTTGGTTGTGTGCGTGCAGCTGTCGTGTAAGTGGCACGGCTTCCGCTTCGAATGCGGTCACTTGTTATTTGACTTTAATTAAAGTTTCCTATTTTCATCCTTTTCTTAAACTCATTTACAGTGACTTAAAGAGAGAGCTTTGAAGGAGCTTAACACGATGAAAGGGTGTTTCGTAGGTAATGATTTCGAAATTAATGCATAACTTGCTTTTATGCAAGGATATTCAGTAATTTGAAAATTTAAAAAATAAAAAATGTTGGCTTTTAATGTACCGAGGGTGAATAATCACCCAAAAACGTATGGAAATATCTGAACAATTTCGTCGGCGAATGTTGCGTTGTCTTGGAAACTAACCCATAACAAATTTCGTGATAATAACTCGTCAAAAAAATACGTTTTTCGTACAAGAACTTTATTTCGATCGTTCAGTTTACATATATCCGATATCGATGGTCCGGCATCGATGGCTTCGACAAATGACCAGCTTCTTGTATGGATGTGTAAAAAATTTCAGATCGATTTCTCAAAAACTGAATGACTAATTCGTGGGTAAACATTCAAAACTTTTTAGAATTCAGTTTCAAAATTTTTTGGAATATATATTTTTTATTTTAAAATTTGATTCTTCGAATAAAAAACCTCATTTCTAGTTTCCTCTAAAAATATTAAATAATTAGGACGCAACTGCTTGGAATTTTCCATTACAGATCATATTTATAAGTCACTGTATTTGCTTGGGAAAACCCCATACGGCAGGCTGTCAATGTTTTCATGTGTCTAGCCTTTGTTCGAATAGGCAATTGTCTGCGCCTGCTCTCTATAGAACATTTCAAGTCGGTCTCTCTTTACTCTCAATTATAGCATCAAGTACTCTCTCACGCGCATCAGCCAAATGTGCGCTACCTTGCCGCAGACACTTACGTGCGATCTCAGTGCTGAAGTCCATTTTCAGAGCGCAAAGGTGAGAGTCGCGTCGTTTGTTCATTAAATGTTTGCTGCAAGAAATTTTTTTTTCTGTTTTGAAGTGAAGTGTTTGAAGATCTTGCCTGTAAGAGGGTAAGCAAGCAGAATAGGCAATTGTGTGTTGTGTGCATGCACATTGTATACGCACATAGATGCATTTTTATCAATGAGAAGGTAAATCTTGTTTATAATTTGTATATTTATTGCATGTGAAGAAAAATTATTTTATTATTATTGTGATTTATTGCTATGTTTATCTAATTTCGTTTTCCAAACTTCCAATACACTTTTCAAAATTATAACAAAATATTTATTGTATTTTAATTTCATATATTTTTCTCTTTCCAGGTAAGTGACATGCTCAAATTCAGGTTGGACTAACTATTTCTCAATATGTGAGTAAGATATAGAAGTTTTGAAATTTAATACTATAATGTTTCGAAAATTGATATATAAGATTTATAAAATGAGTCTGAAAGACAATTTTTTAATATTTTTTTTTTAATTTCTGAATATTTGATTAACTCATTTTTGAAAAATAAATTTTCTGTAATTAAAATTTTTATATATCAAAATATTTAAATTTTTTGAATATTATGATTTTTTTTAACATTAAACTTTTTTTATAATTTTTTTTTTTATAAATATTTTGCAATTATATATATGTATTTTACATTAAAAGTTATAAGAAAAGAGCATCAAATTCAAATATTTAACGCGAAAAATTATAAATTTTTTTGAAATTTTGTAAAATGGATCTTACAAAAATTTTAATATTTTTTTAATATCTGAAAATATTGATAAAATATTTGATTAAAAAATTTTTAAAAATAAGTTTTCTGAAATTAACATTTTGATAAAAATTATTGTATATTTTTGTTGCAACCGCAGTTATTATTGTTGGTTAGTTTTTTGAAACTAAAAACAGCAAAACTCTTAAAAAATTTTAAGCCTTATTGCAAAGCCAAATTAATTTAATAAATTACGATTATTCGCACAATCGATGGATCAGCTGTTATGTTTCGTTGTCTTTTTCATTTTCTATTTTTTCTGATGCTTAAAATTCATCAGCTGATTGCTATGTTACCAATGCACCCAACCAAATTTAAAGCCTGGACAACAACCAGCAAAGTTAAACACAGCCAAGTTTATAGTGTGGACAACAACCCGCAGAGTGGCATGCCAGTTTCAACGCGATTTCAATTCGATTAAAAATTAATGTTGTAAAATCAGATTTTTATTTTGTATTTAAATTGATCGATTAGCGCTTTAATCGAGCAAATATTGATTAATTGATCAATTAACTGCTGTGCGAAAAAGCTATAAGAGTAAATTACTCATTTTTCAAACCTTCTAAAAGTAAAAATAAATAATTTTAAAAGTAAACGAAATTGAAATTTTTTTACACTTCAACTCAATATTAATTTTTTTGAAGTCTTCTTAATATACTGTCCTACAGTACAATGAAGAATTAAGCAAGAATGTGTTTTAAACTCCAAATATTCACCAAAACAATTCGAATGGACTCGCGAGAGATGTCGAGCTCACTTCTCATGCCTTTAACTCTTGTGTGATAATTTTCAAGCACCGTGTTGTTCACTTTTGTCATATTTTCATCAGTTGATGAGGTCGAAAGTCGTCCAGAACTACGCATGTTTTTAACGATCTCTCGATCGTTTTTGAAGACTTCGAACCACTCTCAGGATTGTGTTTTTTGATAAAACTGAATCACCGTAAGCTTTTCCAAACATATGCAATGATTCTGCACACAAAATATGAGAAAAATTCTCTTTATCCATTGTGAAAATCGCAACGCTCTACTGAGGTGTACCCACTTAAGCAGCTGCTATAAAAAAAATTGTTTGGTAAATCGCGCTCATATTCGGCACAGTAATTAAGGGCAGTCCTACAAACTTAGCAAAGAATAACTATCATTTACCTGGGATATTTAATTACCATTTGCGGGTATAAGAAAATATGAAAAAATAATATATATTGCGGAATATGCGAAAGCTCAAAAATAAGTCCTTAGTTACAAATACAGAATAGAAATTTGTATATTATTCATATACATATGTACGTATATACATATGTATGTATGTATGTATGCATATATAAGTACCTCCTCACCTATGTGATGGAAGCAAAAATTCCAACGCTAGAGAAGAATTCAACTCACATCCATACATACATACATTCATACATACATACATACACACATACGTGAGCAATTACGAAACATTTGATCGTGCTTCGGGCAACACGCTCGTCACCAGGTGTAAAAATGTGCAAGCAATGAACGTCAGCTCAGCGTAAAGTCAGCTTACAGTTATGTAAAGAAGCAACTAAACGAACATGTGTCATAAGGACATAGTAAAAATGAAAAGAACGCATAAAATGCGAAGCAAAGCTGGCAAAAAATCGCACTAAACATGCTTTATAAGCGTATGTCCGTCCGTATGTTTGTATATATGTATAACATGCATTTTTTGTGACTTGAACGCATTTGTAGCTGCAAGGCAATGCAACAGAGTGGCCGGCGCCCCTACTGATGGCGATAAAAACGATCGTAAGCGCAATTGGTCCGAGGGTTGTCGAATGTCACACTATTATTATGGCTCCAGGGTACATTGAATGCATTGTTTGTGTGCATGTGTATGTGTATGTGTGTGATTATGCGCTATGCAATTGCTCTCAGAATATTGCCAGCCAGCTATTCAATGGCTCTATACAATGGGCAGCAATCACACATGGAACTCGCTACGAAACGCATACATATGTGTTTAAGTTCTTATGCGTTGGTTTCTATATGTGTGTATGTGTGTGTGTTGTGTGCAATATTCCCCGCGCTTGTACATTGAATGAATTCCAGTGCGAAGAAAATGTTGCATTGCAATTTCAATTCATTTTACTGCATCTGAGCATTGTATCGTAGTAAGAGTGTGATTACCAACACACACATGCGCACGCGACGACCCTAATAAATGACAGCTTACACATGTGCATACAAAGCGAGCGAGTGAGTGAGCGCGCACACAGCAGCTGCCCCTAGCACGCATATCTCGATGCAGTTATTAAGAAGCATTTCGCCGCTTCGTTGCTGTTGCACGCGGAACACGCGTACTTTTGGGATTTTATGCATGATTTACGCAGCGCCCAGCGCATGTGTGTTTAAATGTGTGTGTGTGTGTGTAGGTGTACAGTTGCGCAATCGTCTATTGATTGCACCTACACTTACTTACAGTTATATTTCGCATTTGCTGAAACGCTCATTCATATCATTTATTGCTCTCCATTTCATGTACATAAATCCACCCACACACACACACACACAAATACAGATTTACAAATACATTTCACACACATTTACGAAAGCATGTCGCGGCTTATGGCTTGACTAGCATATGCTCAAGTTGCATAAGCATCCCATCAACAGCTGCTGATGTATACAAAGTTGAAGTGTAATGTTGCATGCAATTTCCCATGTTGCACTTATGCCCGAGTAATGCGATACCATATTTTATTGCTATCGCCATGCGATTGCAAATGGTTGATTATTACCGCTATCATTGCGCACAGCAACCGTGCGTGGTGATCGACGGAGGGCAGGTCAGGTCCTTGGCAATAACAATTTTGAAGGATATTTACCGTTAGCTCTGTTGCATTTTAGTGCGCTCACTTTTTATTGTGATATTATTTTCTGAGTGTAAGTAGAGCGCGGATTATTTTCGCTCTAACAGTTATTTGAAGAGAGTTATTATAAAGAAATTTGTATGAAAAAAAATGGTAGGAAAATATCTATTTTTATTTTAGCTCTCCTCTCCTACTGCATATGGGCATATTATTGTCTTTTATTGCAACATCAAAATACACCACCTACTCAGCTTTCTTAATTTAATTTTTTTCAGTCCTTTACATCATCTTTTTATTTTCGCTCTAACAGAGCTTTATTACATCGACATAAAGGGTAGTCGAAAAAGTCTTTTCGTATTTCTAATCAAATTTCAACTTCTTTTTTTTATATTTATAAAGAACCTTAATCAACCAAATATAGTATACCATTTTGGTCTACCACTTTTAGCCATCTTTCCGCTTGATACATTATTCCATAAGTGTAAAACTTTTCTGGTTTCCCGGCGACAAGTAATTTTCACAGGCTTCTCTTGACCGAAACAAATGGTAGTCCGATGGTGTAAGGTCAGGACTATATGGTAGATGTATCAAAACTTCCCAGCCAAGCTCTGCCAGTTTTTGCATAGTCATCAAAGATGTGTGTGGTCCAGTGTTGTCCTGATGGAAAACAAAGCCATTTCTGTTCATCAGTTCTGACCTTTTTTCTTCGATTGCTTGTTTCAATCTCATCAGTTGTTGACAGTATAATGTAGAATAAATCGTTCGACCAAGCTGAAGCAGCTCATGGTGGATGATTCCTTTCCAATCCCACCAAACAGTCAGCATAATGTTTCGAAACGTCAGTCGTGGCTTCGCGACCATTTGTTCAGTTTCATCAGGCTTGGACCACGATCGTTTTCGCACATCATTGTTGGCTTTGATCCATTTTTCGTCTCCTGTTACCATTCGCTTCAGAAATGGTTTGATTTCTTTTCGTTTCAGCAAATATTCGCTGATGTTAATTCGGTCCATTAAGTTTTTCACAGACAATTCATGTGGTACCCTAACATCGATCTTCTTTTTGTAGACTGCCTTTTATGAATGGCTGTTCGATGATAAATGTTAAGTTCCTTAGCGATGTCATGGCCGCTTATGTGACGATCCTGGTCAATCTTTTCCATAATTTCATCGTCTTTCTCAACGATAGGTCGACCAGAGCGAGATGCATCTTTCAGATGCCTTCCAGAACTTTAGAAATTTCATGGTAAAGCCTGCTAAGCTCTTCTTCACCGTATGCTCTTCAAAAAGCCAGTGCCCCTTTATAGTGGTTGTAAACCTGTATATACTACTTCGGGACATATTAAATAAGTTCTTGAATCTAGTTCTATCATATCTGAGAAATTGATTTCCGTCTGCCCTGAGCTATTTGTTCCAAATACATACATATAAAGCTCTCTTCTGATCGTTGCCAGCGAGCATGTTATTAACTTCGCCTTGGATTCGTCTCAAGAGACTCATAGCTTTGTCAACTCGTCTGCCTTTTCGTTACCGAAGATGTTTCTGTGACCCGGAACCCAAATAATGGACAATTTGAATTGATCTGTTAGTGAGCCTAAAAGCTTCCTGCAATTATTTAACACATTAGAATTAATCCTTGGTGGCAACAAAGCCAGCAATGCTACCTGATTGTCCGTTCCTACGATTGCTTTCGGTATCCTCCCGTAGTTATTCAATGGAACTCCATATGCCTTCTCTATATACAATACTCCTTCTTGTTCATAAAATTTACTTCTGTTTTAATATACTTTCATGAATAAGGAGGCATATTTGATTTTGGAAACTACTTTTAGGTTCTTCTTCTTCTTTAGAGAGAAGCAGAAATATTCGAAATTAAGAATTTGAACAGATTTAACGCACGTCCTCAATATTTTACAAAACCTATAGTCACAACCTTCAGTAGGTGGAAGTCCTCTGAGCTATATTATCCACGCAAAAGCTTTGCAGAGCTCTGCGTGGAACGAAAGAACAAGAGGAGAGACCGAGTCGTCGGTCGGTGATCTATAGCAACACACATACTTCCTTTTCATATTGAGAACTCTGCTCGCCCTTAGATTATTTGAGACTCTTCAAATTACTGTGAGGTTTTCCATAAGTCATGTTCTCCAACTCTGACCACATGCTGTAGTACAATGAGTTTAAATCTGCACTGCCAGCCGGCCATTCATCTGCAGCTATGCAATCAGCAATATTACTTTTAAGCCAATGCTGGATGATTTTGGTCTTATGTACTGGAGCAAAATCTTGCTGGAAAATTCAATATCTATTGAAGAGAGCATTGCTTGATTGCTTTACTCCACCTTCTGTAACAACTGTATGTATTTAAGGGTGTTCATTTTTTTATCTGAATGAAGGATAGTTTTTTGGGTGTCGATCGTGGGGTTAAAAATTTTTTTTTTTTTTGTTACACTGAATTCTTCGATTGGGTCCTTTGCAGTAAACAACTTTAAATTCCTGTGGAAGTCATCGTTTCTCACATAGAAAGAACCAGCCACTATAAGTAGTCCGTAGAACTTTATTTTGAAAAGCATGAATTACTTTTAAATTTGAATTTGCTGTCTGGCCCAGATTTGAATGATATACATCCAGATTGTCCTAAGTAGTTTTTAACTTATAAATTAGTAGCTTGTTCTTCAGACTGAGGCGGGTTCTTGGTCTAAGGAGCCAGCGTAGCTGCGCAAACTTTAAGCTTAGCTGAATTCTTTTTATTTTTAAGTTCGCCTCTTATCAATTGTAATCCCAAAATATTTCGCGCATACATTTGTTAGTAACAACTGATCATTTAAAGCCACTTGAGGAAAATTTTTGTGGTATATAACGGGTGATTTTTTAAGAGCTTGATAACTTTTTTAAAAAAAAAAACGCATAAAATTTGCAAAATCTCATCGGTTCTTTATTTGAAACGTTAGATTGGTTCATGACATTTACTTTTTGAAGATAATTTCATTTAAATGTTGACCGCGGCTGCGTCTTAGGTGGTCCATTCGGAAAGTCCAATTTTGGGCAACTTTTTCGAGCATTTCGGCCGGAATAGCCCGAATTTCTTCGGAAATGTTGTCTTCCAAAGCTGGAATAGTTGCTGGCTTATTTCTGTAGACTTTAGACTTGACGTAGCCCCACAAAAAATAGTCTAAAGGCGTTAAATCGCATGATCTTGGTGGCCAACTTACGGGTCCATTTCTTGAGATGAATTGTTGTCCGAAGTTTTCCCTCAAAATGGCCATAGAATCGCGAGCTGTGTGGCATGTAGCGCCATCTTGTTGAAACCACATGTCAACCAAGTTCAGTTCTTCCATTTTTGGCAACAAAAAGTTTGTTAGCATCGAACGATAGCGATCGCCATTCACCGTAACGTTGCGTCCAACAGCATCTTTGAAAAAATACGGTCCAATGATTCCACCAGCGTACAAACCACACCAAACAGTGCATTTTTCGGGATGCATGGGCAGTTCTTGAACGGCTTCTGGTTGCTCTTCACCCCAAATGCGGCAATTTTGCTTATTTACGTAGCCATTCAACCAGAAATGAGCCTCATCGCTCATCGGACACGGACGCGAAACACATTTCGAACCGAACACTGATTTTGGTAATAAAATTCAATGATTTGCAAGCGTTGCTCGTTAGTAAGTCTATTCATGATGAAATGTCAAAGCATACTGAGCATCTTTCTCTTTGACACCATGTCTGACATCCCACGTGATCTGTCAAATACTACTGCATGAAAATCCTAACCTCAAAAAAATCACCCGTTACTACTGGTATATACTACTACTATATCATACTGTGGTATATACTACATGTACGGACTTTTCGGTGTTGATGCCAATGTTCCATTTGGTGAGCCACGGTTCTGGAGCTTTCAACTGCATCTGCAGTTTTCTGAAAGCAGTATTAGGGTGGGCACTTGATGCTAGCAGTGCAATAGCATAGGTTGCCATCATTGTGGAGTCAGAGTAGATCACTGGAAGGTTTGCTATATAAAGAATGTAGAGCGGGTGAGTACATTGTCTTGGGTTTCTCCAGCATAAACAGGTCTCAAATCCGACCCAACATCACGGCATCTAACTGGGAAGGTCCGATTGTACAAGTAAGACTTTAGCAGCAAATAATACGGCATTGGTAGTTTTTCCTTTAATTTGAATAAACATTGTCAAACGCTTTGCAAGGAACACAGCAAAGCATTATTTTCCATAGCACCATTTATAAAGTTTTCTACCATGTTACATTGTTCAGAATCAGTTTTCAGAATTTTTATTGTATTGTGTCTTCTTTATTGATACGATACTTTTCCCAGAGTAGAGTAGTCTAGTACAGAGTAGTCTATGAAAACTTCTGTTTTATTTGTATATACATATGTGTATGGATGCTCTAAATACAAATTTTTATACGAATTTTCGAATCCAAAATAGAAAAATTAAAATTTGGCAAAATTTTCTGACATAACATAACCTCATTGAATGAAAAAAATACTAGAAATCGAATTCATTGACATTTTCCAATGTTAGGAATTTTCAAAATGCATTTTTTGCATACCAATTTAGATTTAATTTACCAATATTTCATATTTTATGCATACCAACAAAATGGCATGCATTTATAAATAAGAAAAAAATAAAAAAGAATTTGCTTTCAAGTCAGATCTGCATGCGCTAAATTCACCATATCTAATTCAGTTGCAGAAATTTAAACTATTCCTTTCAAACAAAATATATGTATGTGTGTGTGCGGGCATTTCATTTGTTTAAAAGTTATTTGCCACCGCTGCACGGAAGTTCTCCGCTCTCCGCTCTCCAGCACTTCGCGCACAATATATGCTGTTCACATTGTTCTCCGCCGAGCAGATTTGCATCCTGTGTTATTGTTGATGACAGCTATTCGGTATTGCATTGCATAATTTATGGCGCCAAGCATAACTCCAGCGCAGCACAGCACACGTGCACACACACATGCCGCATGCATGGAAGTCCTTCTTTTTTATTTATGTGTATTTGTGTGTGTGTGAGCTCAAATGCTCGCCTCCACTTCCCCTGGCGCTTGGTGCGTCCCAGCAGCAATTTTCGCCTTTCCATTGACGATTTTTCTATGCAAACGTGCAACACAACACAATTGAAATGCAAAAGGAAGTAAAAAATGCAACCCTGGCTTGCCACCACACATCCGTCATCGCAGCTTAGGGTGGCGAAAAGCGCTTCACAGTCGATTGCCATTATTGTTTTAGCAGTTAACAGCCATTAGGTTTTTTTTCAGTGGCGTTCATTTTTTTTTTGTCATCGTTCATTCATGATTTGCCGCTTAATTTCGCGTGAGTCAGCAATTTAAATCACTTTTGTTCTTTACGGCTAGTTTTTTTTCCCTCTTTATTGTATTTTTCCTCTTTTTTTTTAATCAGGAAAAGGTTTTTATTTCAGTTTGAAAGCAATCTAATTTTGACATGTACTTAATTACGTGGAATTTTGCGGTTGGAATTTTATTTATAATTATTTGCTGGAATGTGCTCTTAGTGAGAATATGGGCATGGGAAGGTAATGAGTTTTTTTTTTATTTTTCCCCGTACTTATTTCTAAAAAAAATGCGGTTATTATAGGAATAATAAAATAAAGTAATAACTGATATAGTAAACATTGGAGTGGAGTAAACTCTATATTTTTCAGATCAGTTAAATATTGAATTTACTCAGTCAATAGAGTTCCCGTAATGTTTTTTCTGTTATCTACATTATTAGAAAATGTACGTGGATTTTCTAAAAGTATCGCGAATCTCGTATTCCTTAAGAAAGTATTTTTTGTTGATGAATATTTATTTCGTTCCCTTCAAAGTAATCACCTCAGGTATATTACACTTTGACAGCGTCAATTCTCAAAGCACTTAAAATCTCTCTCGACAAACAAAAACCAAACTCTATAAGTCGCTCATAATTCCCGTCCTGCTATATGCTTGGACGATGTCAACAACGGATGAGTCGACGTTGCAAGTTTTCGAGAGAAAAGTTCTGCGAAAGATTTGTGGTCCTTTGCACGTTGGCCACGGCGAATATCGCATTCGATGGAACGATGAGCTGTACTTAAAATAATACTCTTTTGTAATTTTATTTAGCTCCTCCTTTAATTTAGGTCTTTGATGCAAGTTTTGTCTTCTATTTAGTGCGTAGTGCCGTCCTTTCATGGGTCTCTTCAATTTTGTCAACAAAAAAGTCACATGGGGCCAAGTCTGGGAATTTTCTGGCTGCGTCATACGAATAACGTTGCATGAGCAGAGGCATTATCATGGTGCAAAAGCCAATTTTGGTTCTTCCAACAAATCCGGGCGCTTCTGGTGGATTACTTCGCAGAAATTTAGCTTAATTTACAGATAATAGCCGTTATTGACCATACAAGCCTTTGGCAAGTTATCATGATGCACGACTCCCCTGGAATCGAAGAAAACTCTTAGCAAAGTCTTCACAATCATCCTAACCTGAAGCGCCAGCAAAAATGTTCTTGGAATCTAGGAATAGAAAAGATTTGCTAGGGCTGTCCGAAGATTAATTGTTGATCCATAACATAGAGTATTGAACAGCTATTTCATCAGCTGTCTTGGTTCTAAAAACCAAGTTTAAGAGATTTGAGTGGCATGCTCATATAGGCCATGAACCCCCCTAATAGAAACTGGGGTAGCATATTATATACTTGAGGTTAAGTTAAGTTAATCTGGTAGGCCAATAAGCCACGCATAGACCACTTTTGGCCCTTTGAGATAACAGATGAAATATTGTTGCTAGTACATTTAAGAATTATTATATGAAATATTTACACATTTCGATAACCACTTTTGGATGATTTAGCATTACTTTGATTACGGAAGGCATTTTCTGTCTTTTCTTTGTTTTCTTTTTCGCACTATGACATCTCGTACTAAATAAATTCATAAAACCTTTCCACGTAGAGTTATAAATAGAGGCATTTTTTTAAGTCTTACGTTAACTCTTTTAAAAACTTGCGATGCCTGTTTTAAAATTTTGCTTCAGCCATATCCATTTGTTGCCAATGTAATAATTTCATAAACACAGGCTTTAAAATTTGTGTTTTTGCCTTCTATTTCTACTTCTTCGCTACCACAACCGTGAGTTGGTTTGGGACGAGAACACAAAACTTCCCCAGTTGCTTCCAGCCATGCGTCTGGGATCGAAACAGTGTTTTCCATGCATCCGACATGGCCTAACCAGACCATTTGTTGAATTTTTTTGTTTCAACTATATTTATGGGTCCCTAGAGTTCATATAGTTCGGAGTTTGATCTTCTTTGATGTATATCGCTCTAGCAGGAACAGTTATTTCGAATGCTCAAAATACTTTCTCATTTCGGTTCGTCGTCGTTCATATATCAGATCCGTTTATTAGAATGGAAATGATAAGAGACTTATATAGTGTATTTTTTGTCAACTAGAGAGGAACCTGCCTTTCAATTGCCTACCGATCTCAAAGTAACACCAGTTATTCTGAGGAATGTTTGTGTATGACCTCCAGATATTTTGTTTGGCTATCGTTCACCATAAGACCAACAATTTTCACTTCTTTTTCTAGGCTGGAACAGGATGCACTGACGGCTCTGTTGTTACGGACTAGGATGTCAATATCATTATTATATTGTATCCCAGTACTTTTAAAGAAGACAGTGCCATTGCGGTTCAGTTTAGTAGTTTGTAGCACTTTATCCAATATTATATTGAAGAAGACGCACAATATGCAGACTGGCTGCAAAACAATATTGTTATAATAAAAATCGTGTATTATTTTTATGTATGAAAATGGAAAAATGAACTAAGATGGCTTTAAAGGAGAGTATATTTGTGAGACTTTAGTTTTAATCAAAGAGCTCATATCTATGCAACCATACTGAAAATATCTTACCACAGAACTGTGTGGTCTTAGAAAAATTAGAGTAATGATCGTAAGTTGTAGGTGATTCTTAAATAATCCTTCTCTATTGTTCTACTTAGGCACAATAGACCACAGATCGTAGTGCAAAGCCTCAATTTTACTATTTCTATGGAATATGCTTATTATGTCTATATGAAATTCTTACTGCACTTTCCATTAGCAAATTCGCTTTGATTTTGTGTAAATTCCTTAAAGATTCCACTTGATATCTATTGAGGCAGAATTCCTCTTTTCCTGCGATAAAAAGAGTCGAAATGAAGAAATCAGCGAGCAAAGAAGCTTAAAGAAGGTAGAACAGATTTGACTTAATGGAAAGTCATTACAAAATTTTTCTTCTAACCCCTTAGATGACCAAAAATTTATCAATGAAGAACTCGAAAAATTCAACTCTCTACTATTGGCAGCTTTATTAGCAATTTTTATTGAAATCCATAAGCTGTGCCGAATAGCTTCTAAAACACACCCAAAAAGTGCGAAACAAAGCAAAAATTGGTGCATAGAAAATCTTCAGGAAATATAAAATGAACACATACATGCATGAATTGTAGGTGTGGACATATATGTATGTATATGTATGTAACAAAACAAAAAAAAACAACAACAACAAATAATGCCCACTAAAAGGTGATGAGGCAGCAGAGCGAATACTTCCATTGCTGTGAACAATGCCAAGCCATAGCTTAACTGCAAGCGCACTGCTGATGTGAGCACATACACTCATACATACATATATTTACCTGGACATAAACATGTGCACGAGGCATTGAGGCAATGGTCTTCTATGTATTACACTTTTACTCGCTCCACTAGTGGCTTTTAATGCATCATTGGCGATGACTGCTGCACTTCGATGCTCGATTGTTGATTGCGGCCACACACGCACCCAGTTACACATACATATCATATATACATATATGAATACATATTGCACATACACCCACCCATACATATTATGGACACATACACACAAAGAACGCTGTCAGAATGCAATTCAAAGCTGTCAGTGCGCAAAGAAGTGCTTGCCAACATGTGCGTAAGTATGTATTGGCGTATATTTCTGTCGACATTAAGTATTTTGTACCTGCCACACATGCCACATGCCGTTGATGCGTTGAGTGATTTCGGTTGTTTCACAGCTCACAGCTGATTGCCAACTTACAACGCAGCTGAGGTAGAAAAAACTTGCTAAATGCTAATAGCCAGATGGTTAGATGAGCCACCGACAGACAACCTGAACGACTGGCCGTCTGTACGATTGCTCGACACGGTTGAGCTGTACGTGCGTGAGTGCAGTTCCAGCGCCGCCACTTAATCGAATGGGTTGAGTGAACTGTTTTATGATTTTCCCTCGATTTTCTGTTTCGTTTGTCTTCCTTCTGCGTTACTTTCTTCTGAGTCATAGCGTCACGCGTGCAACAAAGTGGTGAATGTGCCGCAGCAGCATCAGTATCATACACTTTATTGATTTTATTGAGTCTAATTGGCTGCCATTAAAGCGTCCATTATGCAGATGAATTCTACGCTTTTTCTACAATTTACTTTACGTTTGCTGTTGTTGTATTTTTTGTTGTTTTTTGCCTCTGTAGCGCTGCTTGATTGTATATAAATTGAAGCTGAAAGTTTTTTCTTGCGCCTACTTTATTGTTTTTCATAAGATTGTTGCAAGTCAACCGGGTGTCTGTTTCTTCTCATTCACATTTCCATCTTCGTTGTGCTTTACGCCTCCCCCCGTTTGATTACCTTCGGCGTCACGACTTTTGCCACACTGCGAGCGTTTTTGTGCCGCCACCTTCTAGGCAGGTCATGCCGCGGCAAATTGACTTTGTTAGCATAAAAATAACAACAAAAATTTACAACAAAAAGAAAATTCGTTAACTCCGAAGATAGAATACCCCTAACAGGTACATTTCTTATATCACATCAAGGTATAAAAATACCTTCAAATCGAATTCGAGCGTTCAGTTTGTATGGCAGCTATATGCTATAGTGGTCCGATCTGTAAACTTTATTGGGAGATTATAGTGTTTCTTTGGACAATAATTCACACCAAATTTTGGGAAGATATCTTGTGATATAAAAAGGTTTTCCATAGAAGTACTTGGTTTTGTTCGACCCGTTTGTATGGCAGCTATATGCTATAGTGGTCCGATCTGAAAAATTTTCTCAGATATTGTAGCATTGCTACAAATAATATTATATGCACAATTTTGTCGAGATCTATTATTAAATAAAAAAGTTTTCCATACAAGAACTTGATTTCGATCAATCAGTTTGTATGGCAGCTATAGGTTAAATTGATCCGATCAAAACCATTTCTTGGAATATTATATTGTTGCCTTTGAAAACAATTTATGTCAATTTTCGTAACGATATCTCCTCAAATAAAAAAGTTTTCCATACAAGAACTTGATTTCGGTCAATCAGTTTGTATGGCAGCTATATGCTATAAAGATCCGATATCGGCGATTCCGACAAATGTCCAGCTTCTTGGCTGGAAAAGAACATGCACAAAATTTCAATTGGATATCTCAAAAACTAAGGGACTAATTTACATATTGGCATATATGTACTATACATAGACAGAAGGATAAGCGGACCTGGCTGAAAAAATTCAGTTCGTCACGCTGCAGCGCGCTGGTCACATACATACGTATATAGTATATAGTATTACAAACTTCCCGCCAAACTTAACATACCCTGTTTAGGGTATAAAAATCAAACAACAACAGCGTAAAGCAGAACTGACTGCAAGCCACACACAGGCCAACAAAGCCTTAAATGGCGTTGCCATGTAGCGATCAGCTTGAACAAGTGAAACACCATCAACTGCATGCTATTCTTCCGAAGCGTGGAAGTAGTTGTAAAAAGTTCAAAGTACTTGCGCCGCTGCTTTATTGGCTGGCTTCTTGCCCCAGCCGTTGGCGTTGCTTACCAAACGCACCGCCCCTCTCCCTCTATTCCAAACCGCCGCTATGCGTTGTAGCCTTCCTGTTTCTAAGTGGCTTTAGTTATGCTTCAGCTTCATCTTCCTTTTGCACTGCTTCTTCTTCTTCTCGTTTCCTTGGTGGGCCACCAACTTGTTTGCTGGCTTCGGTTTCAGCTTTTGAAGTTGCTCAAGTGCTTTTTGGCGTGCATTTCCTGCTGCCGCAGCGCAGTACAGTTAATGCCTGCACTCAAACAACAAATTTAACAACAATAACAACAGCACATCGCCAGCAGCAAAAAAACGTCCAACATTTGGCCCAATTTATGTTGCAATAAAAAGTGTTGCTGCAGTTCGTTGCTGCTAAGTTGTAGCCCATTGACTGCGTCGCTTAGATTTCCTGCAACATGCTAGGCACAACATATGTGCACATACACATGCACCGACACCAGCAAGCGCTTGTTTGTGCGGGCTTCTAAGCATTGCAGGGTTGCATTCTGCGCCGTCTTGCTCTTAAGTGCCGCACTTTAAACATAAAACTAATTTACTATCTATTTGCTGCAAGTCTTCTTGTTTATGCTGTTTGTTGGTGCTTGTTGTTGTTGCTATGCATCGTTTTTATTATCCAGCAACTTTTGTATCTCAACATCTTCGACAGACAATGTTTTGCGATAATTTTTCTTCCACTGCTTCAGTCTTTATTTATTTTTTTTATTTTTTTTTTTATTCTTTTTTTAATTTTTTTCTTTATTTTTGTTGTCGCTTCTCTTGCAAATGCAATTTCCTGTGCGCGATTTTTCGGTTAGCGTTTCTTTTCTATTTGCCGCTCTACAACGAAGTTTGCAAAATTTATATTCTTTTTTTAAGATTTTATGGCGCTTGCTTGTTGAAATCTCGCAGCAAATAAGTATAAAATAAAATATGTATATTTACTGTGTATGTATGTATGGTAGACGTAGCTGGCTGCAGAAAATATGCTACAGCGCCGCGCAATATAGCCATTAGGCGCCAGTGAAGTTACAACTCTCTGCGTAAGTTTATCGGAAATTTAGTACTCTTCGCGTCTGTGGAGATCGTGGCGAAATGTTATATAAACAAATCCATAAGTATAGTAATAGTAGTTCAACCAACCTAATTTAGCACGCTTTCAAGCGGATGTTTTTTGGGTAGCCAGAAGCTACTTGATCTAAGGCCGGAAGTCGTGAGTTCCTTGAGCCATATATAAAATAATCGTTTCTGGCCTTTCCCAAGTGAATGGCGCTCAGAGAACTTGCTTCACATGCGTGAACTTCTACAAATGTCTCCATCCTTCAAACCGTATTTATAAGAACATTATCTCCCGTTGGTTGATCGCTTGCTTGAAAAGAGAGACACATAAAAGCCGCACCGCAGACTGCACTTCAGCCATTATTATGCCCTTTGCGCTACCTTTATCCCGTACTCACTTGTTTAGTACTTTCCAGTTCTTGATATCGGTCTTAACCTCTATCAACAATGAAAAAATATAGACTCGTATTATACTTAAATACATTTTTTATATCAGTCTTAAGCAGAAAGAAAATTTTCAGACAATCCAATCTAATAATATTAGCTGCCATCAAATCACCGTGTTATTTTTAGTGAAAAGTAAGGAAATTTTAATAATACTTAGCATTATAATCATGTCTGAGTGGTAAGCATCAAGCAGAGCGCAAACATTTGCTTGTTCATGAACTAAATATATATGCCTTGTTCGATTCGCTACTCTACTGCTCGCCTTGTTTGAGCTCGGTGCTCTTATAACTAATGAAAACAACAACAAATGTATCCTATTCATTTTTTTAAAAATCAATTGTACTCGTATTTACCTGAGTACATGGGTGTAATCTTCTAATATTATAATTGCATCTAATTATACCATTTTTTTGTATTTATACCAGTTGCTTGTAGGTTTCTCAACTGCGATTTCGAACACAACCAGCTTAAGCGATAACAACAAGCAATAATATTCATAGCCGGTTCGGTTTTTATCTAGTAAAAGGCTGTTATTTCGGAGATCTAATCCTTTTTGGATCTACACTACAGCAACAATAAAAAGGGATCCGATTTTCGAGCGCTAGCTTATATAGGTCTTTAACTCCCAGGATTATATAGAAATCGTTTCACTCACAAAGATTTATACATGAAATCTTACTACTAATTATATTTTCTGTAAAATTACTTGGCAGACTATATATAATGTAAGAGGAGTAAAACAGGGAGCTAAGGCAAGTCTTTCTTATTTGATTTCTATTCGCACATCTGTGCAACATTCCTTAGAATTATGAAATATAGTATAACTATAGCTGTGTTATCAATGCTAGTATTAACTAGCGATAGCCTTTACTGATATAGCTCATAAGTTAAATGAAGGCAGAAGTTCATTTAAAATTATCTCTTAATCGACGAAGCAGCTCTTTTAATTACGAAAAAAATTCCCAAGAATATAATTTTTATATTAAATGAAAAGTGAGGATTGCACCGCGATCTAAGATCTATTGTGACTCAATTTTGATATTAAAGATAGTATGTTATCCTAATCTCGCTTAACTTGCTTTATAAATAATGCAAGAAACGTCGTCTTAAGGTATTTCATACTTGTAATAATTTTCGAATATTTTTTGTGTAATATTGTAATACAAATTCCATCATGGTGATATTAGATAGATATACAGCGTGTCCCAAAATTAACACCTGATTTGAATTTGCTCCCATTTCAAATAATCTTTACAGTTGACGAAGTTGAATTTAAACCCTACAACCCTATTTAAAACCTGCAACAAAATTTTTGAGTTAAATCGATACAAGAGTGTACGAATATACTCATTATAGCCTTTTCGCACAGTATTAAGATTACAATCGAGAAACCAGTTTTTGTCTTTCATACAGCTGGCTACTCGATCAACGATAGGGTCGATTAACGATCAGCTGTTATAATAGCTTGAGTTCTTCATTTTCTATATTTTTATGATTAAAATTTATCAGCTGATTGCAATCTCATCAAAGCACCCAACAAAATTTAAAGCCAGGGCATCAACCGGCAGAGTAGATAACAAAACGCAGAGTGCCATTCCGGTTTCAACTGGATTTGAATTCAACTAACCATTAAGTAGTAAAATCAGATTTTTACTTTGTATGGTAAATTGATCTAAATTTGTGTTTTAATTGAGTACTTTAGATAAAAATATGAAACTCTGCAACTCGGAGCTTTCAGTAATGCTTTATTGACATATAATAGTGCATACATACTTTTATGTATAATATATCTAGAAATTCTATAAAAAAAATCTCTGCAAATTAATATAGGATTATCGATTTCGAGGACCAAACCATAAAATTATCTGTCACCAAAGTATTCTCTCAATAAATTGATTGATTGTTGTTAAGTGTATGAAGTGGCGGCGTCTAGTTCAAACCCAATGTCGCCGAAATTACGAGCTTCAATTTGTGGCATCATATAGTCGGTTATCATGGCGCGATAACGGTCATCAATGGGGGTGCGTATCCGTTGTTTTTTCTGCATGAAATAGCAGCTCTCGAAACTCTTCAGGTTGCTCTTCGTCCCAAATCCGACAATTTTGCTTGTTTATTGAGCCAAAAATTATCGTTCAAAAAAATTTGGCTCGAAAACGAATCGGTCGAAACTTCTTGGAACTTTTGTCCCTTGGGAAGGTCGAGCGTCTTCAGTTTTTGCACAAGCTGTATTTTGGGCGCTTTCAATTGAAGTCGTTCCATACGTCAGTCCGAGCGGCTGCGAACGTCGCTGAATCGACTTCCCACGTCCTTCGTGTACACTCTAAGCTACGGCGGCTATATTTTCTTCACTGCATGCTGGACGTGGTTTATTCGGTCGAATATTATCCAGTAATGTATGCTGGGTCTCTAAATGGGTAATGCTGCTTCGAATAATACGCTTCGTAGGCCAATTATACTGACAATTAATTGAGTAAAGCGCGCGAAACTCATTCTTTACAGAATGTGAATTTTCGTAATAAAGCTGAACGATTTGTAAACGCTGTTGAGGCGTAAGTCTTCCCACGAGGAAATGCTAACAATATTAAACAAAAATAACATGACAGCTTGTCATACTCATACTTCCTTACTTGGCGCAAAGCTTCATTCTACATCAGTAGAAGCTGCAACTTTATGTTGCAACACACACATTCATAGAAATCTATGTAGTATACAAGTATATCCAGGAAAAAGTATAAATATAGCAAATACATGTGACCTTATTGGAGTATGGCAACATCTGTCTGATTATGTCCTTGAAACAAAAGAAAAAAAAAAGTAGAGTACTTGTGCAGCTTTGATTTCGAAACAATCCGATTCGACTTCAATATCGAACTTGTGCGCCATAAAAAAGCGAACAAATTTGCATAAAGTAGCGAATTGTGAAATTGAGTTGTAAAACTCTCACCTTCGCTTTTATACCACGACGCGCCACACCCCTCCCACTCACAACTTTTCTTTACGCTCACTGATTTTAGCTTAGAATCTATGTTGCATGTGTGTGTGTGTGTGCATTAGCTCCATTGCTTTCGCTTTTTTCATCCGTCGTCTGGTTTTTGCTTCCCCGAATGCAATCAATGTCAAGCTAAATTTTTCGCACTGCCGCCTGCTTACTCTCACAGCCTATGCTATTGGGTTTTCTTTCATTGTTGTTGTTGCTGTTATGGGCACAAAGTTTGTTTTGCAACTTTTTATGTGCGCCTCACAATTTATTTACACGCTTGCCTCTGTATTTTTTAGGCTTTTTGCCGGGTGTCCACATAAGTCCTGGCACTTTGCCGCGCTCCTTTGCTAACTGCAGCTAATACGCTGACCCAAGGTGGTCATATATATATATACTATATATATATGTATATGTGTGCGTCTGTGTCCGTGCTTGATTTTTCTGGAAATTTATTGCCCTCAAAAGATCTATTTGTCTCGTGGGCCAAACCGTTCACCGCATACAAATAACAAACACACACACACACACACACTCAGGCATAAACGAATCAGACATGCTACAGCATATGTGTGCATGTGTTGGTGTGCCCAAACATATTGCCAATATTGCAGCATTTGTCGTATGTTTTATGCATGCGCCTTGTCCTCTGTTTACTTTCACTTTGGCCGCTGCCGCCTTGTCTTTCCCTATTGATTTTGCGGTCGTCGTGACCTGTGCGGCTCTGCTACTCCCCCTTTCGGCAAATTTGGAAAAATGTTTCCATTTATTTCCAATCAGACATAGAAAAAAGCAAACAAAATATGTACTAAACATATGTCGTTTGTTACGATTTTTTTTTCATATTTTTTCACCTTCCAGTTCTTTGTGCCGTCTGTGGCTTTTCTCAGTGTACTTGCGTGTGTGTTGTTGCGTTGGATCATTTTTTTGTGGTTTTGAGTTATTAGTCTTGTTGGCTGTCGACATTCAATTTGTGCATATTTTCTACATTCTTTGTTCGCTTTTGTAATTACTTATTTATGAATAAAGGTGCTCTTTGTATTTGGGATATGATGTATTGATGGGAATATGTGCCTTTGTTCTCACACATGCTTCTTCCATTCTTATGAATATTGAATGCTTTTAGAACACACTTTTCGCATTTAAGGACAGGCAAGTTATTTATTATACATATATTTATTTTCAAAAATATATGGTAAATTTCTTTTTTGGGTTAGTGTGCTTGTTTCCCTACAGCTGACCAATATAATTTAGGTATGCCTATCCTTGACAGTTTATTCTGGAGTAAAGAAAAAGAAATAAAATTTTTCTCTTACAGGTTTTTTTAAATGTTTATTTGAGTATACAAAGAAAGCTTTTTTACTGACAGGTTGTTATACAGGGTTTGTCCGGAAATTTAGAGGACTAAGTCGATTTTAAAAATTTATTGTACCAATGATTTCAATTCTTTAAAAACTTTCAAAATAGACTCCTTCTGCGTAGATGCAGTGCTGCTAGCGCGATTTCAAGAATTGAAGGCGTCCGAAATAGCCTTGAGAGCCGAGGTGCATGCTGCTTGGATCCCCTCTGTCGTCACAAATGCTTGCCTATCTTCAGCGTTTTCAGGCAGGGAAATATAAAAAAGTCCGCGGGGCCACATATGGGCTGTCGGGCGGCTTCGAAAGCATTGGGATGCCGGCCTTGGTTAGGTAGCTATTCACAAAAAAAGCGGTTTGTGCCGGCGGTGTTGTCGTGGTGGAACTTCCAATCTGCTGCGATGTCTTGTCGGACCCGATTGACCCTTCATTTCAGTCTCTTGATGACTACTACCACGTAAAAGTTGGCGTTGACGGTTTGTCCAGGAGTAACAAATTCATGTTGGACGATACCTTTGATCTCAGAAAAGACAATGAGCATCGTTTTCACTTTGGATTTGCTCATTCTTCCCTTTTTTGGTCGAGGAGACGCCGGCGTGTGCCACTCGGCAGATTGCCATACGAAACACACCACTTCTTGCTAAAGCAAAATCTGGGTCAGCCTGCTTGATATCAGATATCAAACGTCTCAGTTTCAAATTTACCGAGTTTTACATAGAATTTAATGGCGTACGCTCAAAGGACCCTTTTTTTCGGCTTTTTTCAATACACTTTGGGTATGCCTATCTTTTACAGTATATTCTGGGAGTAAAGAAAAAGAAATAAAATTTTTCTCTTACGGGATTTTTTAAATGTTTATTTGAATATACAAACAAAGCATTTTTACTGACAGGTTGTTATACAGGGTTTGTCCGGAAATTTAGAGCACTGAGTCGATTTTAAAAATTTATTGAACCAATGATTTCAATTCTTTAAAAACTTTCAAAATAGACTCCTTCTGCGTAGATGCAGTGCTGCTAGCGCGATTTCCAAGCATTGAAGGCGTCCCAAATAGCCTTGAGAGCCGAGGTGCATGCTGCTTGGATCCCCTCTGTCGTCACAAAATGCTTGCCACTCATCAGCCTTTTCAGGCAGGGAAATATAAAAAAGTCCGCGGGGCCACATTGGGCTGTCGGGCGGCTTCGAAAGCATTGGGATGCCGGCCTTGGTTAGGTAGCTATTCACAAAAAAAGCGGTTTGAGCCGGCGGTGTTGTCGTGGTGGAACTTCCAATCCGCTGCGATGTCTTGTCGGACCCGATTGACCCTTCATTTCAGTCTCTTGAGACTACTACCACGTAAAAGTTGGCGTTGACGGTTTGTCCAGGAGTAACAAATTCATGGTGGACGATACCTTTGATCTCAAACAAGACAATGAGCATCCTTTTCACTTTGGATTTGCTCATTCTTCCCTTTTTTGGGCGAGGAGACGCCGGCGTGTGCCACTCGGCAGATTGCCATACGAAACACACCACTTCTTGCTAAAGCAAAATCTGGGTCAGCCTGCTTGATATCAATATCAAACGTCTCAGTTTCAAATTTACCGAGTTTTACATAGAATTTAATGGTGTACCTCTGCTCTAACGAACGCTGTATTTTTGGCTTGCACTACTCACATAAACACGTCGTATGTGTCCTGACTCTCCAGGTGCGCGGAGACAACTGATCAGCCGCTCGTTCAATAGCTAGGAACGCCCTCTACCGAATCCAATTGGAGTCTTCCTCTTTCTTTGCTTTCCCCGGCGGGTACTGCGTCGAATACTTTCAGAGCTGGGGCGTTTTCATCTTTTCGGACGATGAACTAAATCAATGTCATCGTATATCTCATAGCTCATTGTTCCATCGAATCCGATTGCTATTTCGCAAAGGATCGAAATTTTTCCGAAGAATTTTTCTCTAGAAAACTCGTAACATTGACTTAACAGATATTGGCAAAGTACATATAGCCGGACGCGGAAGATGATTGACTTGTAGAGTGTGGTCTTTATTCGAGAGAGGACTTTACTTCTCAATTGCTTACTCAATCCGAAATTTCACCTGTTGGCAGAAGTTATTCCGCATTGAATTTCGAGCCTGACACTGTTGTTGGTGTTGATGCTTGGAACCAGCAGACGAAGTTATGTACGACTTCAAAGTTATGACTGCCAGCAGTGAAGTGGAAGCCTAGTCGCAAGTGCGACGACTGTTTGTTTGATGACCGGAGATATTTCTTCTTGCCCTCGTTCACTACCAGACCCATTAATGGGTTTGCTGTGGTCTTCATAAAAAGGGGTCCCTCATCCGAGGCGGTTTTCTTCCTTTCATTGGGAGTGTTTTTTTCGAAGTGGGGATATTGGCCCAGGAAGTCTTGCTGCTTTCCTCGAAAACAAAGAAAAACTCATGTTTGAATACCCACAATTTTTACATGCAAATATTCCATGGCAAGCCGCAACCTTAACCCAAATATGAAGTCTTAATAAAGATAATCAAAGAAACAAAACACGATTATAATAATACATAATTAACCAATTCTGATTGAAGGAAATTGCGACTTCCGATTGCAAGTTGGCGCTGACTGGCGATTTACTGAAGCCAGCAGTCAACGCCAAAAGTCAGCAACAGTGCCTCGAACAGCGCTGGCAACATTAATATGGCAATATTTTGGCATTTCTCATTTGTTTTTTTGCTTTTTGCATTAGTCACATCGGAAATGGTGTAAAATAAGCTTCCTTTTGCTTTGTAAGTCATCGCCGGTTGGGTTAATGTTGTTGCTGCTGTTGTTACAACAAACCAAAACTAATGATGTCTAGACGCCGGTAAAAGGCCAAACCAACCGAAAATAAATATGTTCACAGCAAAATGTGAGAGGAAAATTGCGCTGTCAGCAGCAGCTGGCAACAGCAATAACAACAACATAGCAAAAAATTAAACAACAGCTATTTTTACATGCACTTAGTGGCGCCCCTTTTGACTGTTGCACACATTTTTCCAGCTTTTTGGCGGAAAACTCTCAGTTCATAAGCATTAAAATAATTCTGAGGGAATGAATTGGCAAATTCATGCTGAAGTGTGGCATTGGGACTGCGCGTTTGCAGCGGTTTCTGAGAGGGGTGTTTATATTATGTGTTGAATGAGACATATCGTTGGCTCCCTTTGAATTCGCTGAGTAATTTAGAAGTTAATATTTACGGTTAGAATTTTTTAAATATCATATGAAGCTGATGATCAGGAGGGATAAGGTTGACATGATATACAAAAATGGTTAATAAACTCGAATTTAAGAATCAATGTGAACATCGACTGAGATAAAGAGTATTTCTTTAGGGGCCACTCCGTATTTTATTACACTAAAGGGTTACATGGTTTTAATAGGTTCGAAAAATGTTTACTTAAACTTTGCAAAAATGTTCTTCAATAATTTTTATAACCGATCGGCATCATGTATACTTTTAAAGTATTTTCCTATTAAAATTAATAAGTCATATTTTTTTATTATATAGTTACCAAAAAAGGTAAAAAATACTAAAATCGACTATCCGCCTTTGCTTGTAGGATACTTTCTATTACTAGCTAATTTATTTTTTTAATTTCTTGTTTATGGTAGGTTACACTACTTGACTGTCATACAGATCTGTCGTAATGTTAGATGAAGGTTCTTTATTAATACGGACTTTAGTTTTCGACGTGCCGAACGTCAAGGCTTTCTTTTGTTTAAAGAGATTTGATATCTAATTCTAATATTACCACTGGTCCCTTGAACTGGGTAGCTTCTAGTTATCTAAACCGACTTTAGCAGAGCAGCTGTTTCAGCGTCTTTCTCATGCCTACTTCCCTGCCTTTCTATAAGTGTCATGATTAGTAATACACATATGACACTCATATGCTGCCAGTAAGTTGTGACTGATCCAACCACCATCTTGCAGTATTTTTGAGATCGTGTGTGTTGGGAGGCGCTTACACAAAGTTAATAAATTCTTACAAAAAACACGCTCATATCTCTGAAACTAATTGCCGCAACAACTTAAAATTTTCTGAGAATATTTTCAAATAGATTTGAAATATGCCAAAATAAGAAAATAGACTTTTTGAAATTCCGAAACGAATATTTTTAAAACTTCTTTGGTATGAACTAAGATAAAATTTATAATAAATCGTGTAAGTTTCAGAAAAGGAAAGTAAATAGAATAATGATAGTAAGAATTATTTATAAAATAAATTCTGTTCGGAATAAATATAAAGAATATAAGAGTTAATTTCAATAAACTTGAAAATGCTTAAACTCAGCAAACACCTAAATGTGCAACTGTAATTATTGAAGGGTAGAAATTTGGCATGTCATGCAATATGAATAAATATACTTAATAATATAATTAAAGCAGAGTATGAATTTCTGAAATAAATTACGGTACAGTAGAACTCCAATTATCCGAATTAATGTGGACCGGGGCCCATTCGGATAATCGGATTTTTTTTTTAAATTGCTATTGGAGAGAATAAAAGCTACGTTTTGATATTGCACTATTTTTTTTTATTGAATTAAATGAAAGAAACATGAAATTTTCACATGTTTTAAATATAAATAAAATGTACTTATGTACAAGTTTAGAAATAAAAATCATTGTTTTTTAAACATCTCCGTCAATGTAAGCTGTTTTGCGGTCTTCAACCGTTTTCGGGCAGCCAGCACAACGGCAAGTTAAGACAAGTCAAGTCAAGACTTGTCGCGCAAACACTGGCTTCGCGGGGGAAGAATAATAGCGCACTTAGACTTTTTTTTGGACAATTTTTTGTGATTCGGATAATCGGCGATTCGGATAGTCGGAGTTCGGATAATTGGAGTTCTACTGTATTTATATTTTTAGAATATAAATTAGAAAGCACTTTGGCACATGATAATCGCCTGCGATTAATACAGCTTTGAGTAGTTTTAATGTTAGAACAGACACTCTGATAGCCGATAAAACCTAAATTAAATGATAATAATAGATATGTATGTAGTAGAAACGATAAATAAAAAAAGGGAAAAGGGAATATATTAGCCTGAGAAGTAAAGTGGGTAAAAATATCAAAAATTTAATTGGAAAAGATATTCAAACATACTCGTACAAACGCGTAAGAAAAGAGTAACTATGACTTGTGTATTAATGGTTACTTAGAATAATTCGGCCCACTTTTAGCCTACAAAAGCATAGACATGTGATTATACATATATAGTAAATGATGGTGCACAAGTACCTGTTAATTCTTCATTGCATTTGTATGTACATATGTCTAACTGTAATTGTGTGTGTTAAGGTCTCGTTGTTATATTTAACTAATTAAATACGCGTATCAATTTGCACGTACTATTGTACTTAAATAATAAATGCAGTATACGTATATACATATGTATACAAATGTATATAATACGTCTGTATGCAACATTACCACCTCATAGGCCTTTGCGAATAAGAAATTAAATGCGGTGAACAATAAACAAAAGCAATTGTTTCGAGTAATTAAATGCTAATGTTGAACACAGAAGTGATAAATAGCAAGTTATTTATTTGAGAACAGCAGCTACTTGAGTAGATAAAAATGTTTATGAATTAAAGATAAATATAAATTAAAAATAATCACTATTATATTTGGTGCAACATGTTGCGAGACTTTTAAAAGTAAGCTTCATACATCAAATATCAACAAGTTTATTATTAAAAATTAACTCGGAGTACCTTTTCATCTTTCCAATATACAAGGTGCCTTCCAAAGTAAACAGAACTTAAAAAAAAAACAGAACAAGTGGGTTTTTCGGCAAAATCAAGTTATTTTATTCAAAATATTCTGCTTCTGCTTTAATACAGCTTTTTGCACGGTCCAAAAGCATGTCGAACGAGTGTGCTAGCTCGTTGGCCGATATAGCCGTCAGTGCAAGCCTTTTGAATGGCCTCTACATCTGCATAACGCTTTACTTTCATAGGAAAATGCGTTTTTCCGAAAAGTAAGAAGTCGCACATTTCCATATCAAGTCAATACGAGGAGTGTTAATGGTAAAAATGTCATTTTTGGTCAAATAATTGGCTTCGAATGTTGGATTCTGAGCAATTCTTGGTCGTCAGTCAATTTGTGCGGAACAAACCATGCACACACCTTTCGTAAGCCCAAATGTTCGGTCAAAATGCGATAAATCGATGTTTTGGAGATGTTCAATTTCATTTCCATGAATTTCAATGATGATTTCGACTGATTTTTGATGAATTCACGCACAGTTTCGATGGAATTTGCGGTGATCATGGATTTTGCTTGGCCCACAGGTTTATCGTCATTTATGTCTTCACGACCACTTTGAAAACGTTGAAGCCACTCGCGCACTCTGCTACGGGATAGACAATCATTGCCATAAACTTGTTTCGTCAATTAAAACGTTTCGGTAAAAGTTTTACCAATTTTAAAACAAAATTTATTGTTGGCTTTTTTTCGAAGCTCATTTTCGCACCGATAACACAAACACACTGACACTTAAAACGCAATAACTTCACTTGGAAGTCTATGAAATTGATTGAAATTCTTACTGGATAATCGACAAAGATTGCAGATTCTAAGTCGACATATAGATGGCGCTGTCAGGGGGCACTAGATTCAAAAAGTCCGGTTAAGTTTGGAAAACACCTTGTATTTGATATCAGCAGAAAAAATATTTTTAAAAAAATTTCAGACACTTTTTTGGCTATTTTGTGCAAGTAGCTGATGTCACAGCTCCATGCTGTCAAAGCCGTCGATGGGCTTAGGCTGAGTATATAGTAAAGACAAACGCAAGCAGGTCAAGTTTTATTAGCAAAACAGCAAAAAATTCGACTAAGAACAGCTATCTAAGGCCATTAATGGAAAAAAAGGAGAAGCAAATACCTTTACAGTTGCACTTCTTAAAGCCTAAAAAGCTTTATCTTACATGAGTTTGATCGGTCAGTTAGTCAAGCAGTCATTAGCTATGGTGGGCTGTAGTGGTTCAAACTGAACAACATACGCGAAGTTTGTAGCGTCGTCTTGAACAATAATATATGCCAAATTTCGGAAAGATACCTTGTCAAATGATACTCTTTTCCATACAAGAACTTGATTTCGATCGTTCAGTTTGTATGATAGCTTTATTCTATAAAGAACCGATATCGATGATTCCGACAAATAAGCTGTTTCTTTTAGAGAAAAGAACGTGTGCAAAATTTCAGATTGATATCTCAAAATTTTGGCACTAAATCGTGTATATATAGACAGACAGGCAGACGGATTAAAAATACAAAATATTTAAATTTAATTGATTGAAATTCGTTAAGCTTCAATGAATAACCCGCGAACTATATAGATACTGTTTTTTTTTATACGGGTAGGCCATTTAAAGTTGACCCATCTGGCAAGGCTGTAACTTTTAACAGCGCTGACAAATCGGCTAATGTCATACCGCGTTAGAAGCGTCATTCGAAGACAATTTATACCATGGAACAGTACACTCCAAAAGAACGCGCTGAAATTGTTCAGCTTTATATTCAAAATAACTTTTCAATTGTGTTAACTCAACGTGCGTTTCGCAAAAAAAATAAAGTGAAAAGTGCTCCAGTTAAGAACACAATTAAGTCTTTATTCGCAAAATTTGTGAACACCGGTAATCTCAGTAATGCCAGTCATGCATCCAGACAACGCACAAGACGTTCTGATGAAAATATCGAAGCTGTACGAGCCAGTATTGAGGAGACTCCATCGACATCGAGTTATCGCCGCTCTCAGGAATTAGACATCTCTCGCACCACTCTCCAACGCATAATTCATAAAGATTTGAAGATGTTTCCATATAAAATTCAAATAGCACAAAAACTAAACCCAGCTGATTATCCGCGACGCCTTAATTTTGGCAAATGGGCCATCGAAATGGCTGAAAACGAACTTGACTTTTGGCGAAAACTCATCATGTCAGACGAGGCACATTTCTCGTTGAATGGAGGCGTATACAAGCAAAATTGCCGATTTTATGCCACCGAAAATCCTCAATTAATTGAAGAACAGCCTCTTTACGACCAAAAAGTAACAGTTTGGTGCGGTGTTTGCGGGAATATGATCATCGGACCGTATTTTTTCGAAGACGATGATGGAGCCACGACAACAGTCAATGGTGAGCGTTATCGAGCCATGATAACGGATTTTGTGATACCCCTTATTCGCGAAAATGACATGGATAACTTCTGGTTTCAACAGGACGGGGCTACATGCCATACAGCTCGACCAACAATCAATTTATTGCGACCATTTTTCCCCAGGCGATTGATATCGAAAAATGGTGATGTTGACTGGCCACCGAGATCACCAGATTTGACGCCACCAGACTTTTATTTGTGGGGTTATTTGAAATCCAAGGTATACGCTAATAAGCCAAAGACCTTAGCTCAACTGAAAGCCAACATTCGACGTGAAACAGCCGCCATATCATCCGAAACATTGGCCAAAGTCATGGAAAATGTCGAAAAAAGAGTGCATTTAGCTGTCAAAGCTAAAGGTGCCCATTTACGCGATCTAATTTTTAAATATTAGCTGAAACAAATCCCCTTGGACCAAAATAAATTATTTTTGAAATGAACAAAAAACATTGTTTTCTTTTGTTCTTTTTTTTAGAAACAAATGGGTCAACTTTAAATGGCCTACCCTGTATATACATATATACACACATACATACAGTACAAAATGGCAGCCAAAAAGTAATACCGCAAAGTCTACTCTAAATGCTTGCGGCTGCGATCTGGTCATGCCACCGACAGGTAAACCTTTAATAGAAAAGTAAACAAATGTGAAAACAACAACAAAAATAATGCAAAACAATAACTACAGTGACAACAAAAGCAACCCACAAACAATCGACTGGTGAATGTTCACCAAATAATCGGCGATTGAAGCGCGCCAAAGCCGCCACAATCATTTGTGTGGTCCATTTGTGCAACAGTTGCGACAAACGAGGCACAAACCAGACGATTGCAATGAAAAACACAACATTCTTTTTACAACAACAACAAGGCTTTTTACTTATCGAAATTGGTTTAACGCATTTGCAAGTTCATTGCTCCGACAGACTGCCGCTTGTGGGGACGTGTGTGTGATTGGAAAAAGTAAAAAAAAAAATAATAATAATAATAAAAGCAACCAAAACGAGATACGAAAATTTGAAATGACCATGCAACATGCTGCGACTGCCGGCGCACTGCCACCAGAATTCTAATTGGAATGCAATTCGATTTGAATGCCGCTGCCAATTATCGATTGTTTGGGCCAAACAAGCGGATTTGCGAACAAATGATAATACGCACACATGAGCGCGATCAAGCAATACGTGTGTTGGCATGTGTGTGTATGTGGCAAGCGCTATGCACTGTTACACAGCTGAGATATATGTATATGAAAATGGCAAGTGCATATATGCGACTGTGATATATAATTCCCTCGATATGAGTATCCGTTTGCGCCGCCGCCGCCACATGATAATGATGGTGGCCTGCAAATAACGGTTATAGTCGCTGGTGACTGCCTACTGTTTGGCTGGGCGTGCGAATTGGTCGCCATTCTAAACAAGTGCTGCTGCGAATGCAATCGATGGAAAAGCGCTACCAAATACAGTTATTCACACACACGCACACTTGCATTTGCAGTTGGAGCCACTAATGTGCAATATTGGGAAAACTGCCAAGTGACGGCGTGCAGTTTGGCTGCCATTTGTGCATATATATATGTGTGTGTGTGTGGCGCTAAAAGGCATAGCGTTTGCCATTGTTTGGCTTCCCTTTTTTCACTCCCAAAAATGTTTTTTGTTTATAATTTTAAACTCGCTTTTGCTGTAAATCGCAAATTTGTGTGTGCGAAATTCATGTTAGTTCTCCTTTGTACTAATCCACAGTGAGCGCTGCTTGTTGCGGCGGCAATTAAACTGCCAAAATAAGCTGGAGTTTCGGTTTAAAGTTCAACAATTTATCAACAAAGTTCATGTTTACAGCACAAAAGTTCATTTTAATTGTGTTTGGCATTTAAATATTGCGCTGCCATTATTATATTCTTCAATTGAATACTTATTACGGTAATGTAATCGTAGAAGCAGCAATGGCGAAAAAAAGAATTATAATAATGCAAAATTTATGATATTGATTTCACTTAATTTTCAATAAAAATTGAGGTTATTTTTTGCATGCCGCAAGCATAAGTATGCTTGAACTACATTTGCGGCAATGCAACTGAGACTTTATGGTGAATATCAGGTTGCTTGGTTCCATTTTCAAATAAATTAATAATGATAGTGGAGGAAGTTTGAACTAATTGCTTAGTTCTTTCAAAAATTTTGTAAAAACAAACTATGATATTCGCACAAGGCTGGGATGATACTGGAATGAATAAAGAACAATTTGTTTCTGTTTGTCATGTTTGGAACTGCCTAAATTCTACTTGCTTTTAGCGCATATCCTTTAAAAATAATATTTTTGACTCAATCTTATGTCACGGATGATCCAATTAGAGGTACGTTTTCAATTCGCGCTCTTCGATCAACTTATGGTCAACAAAATCGGTCCACTGAGCATATATTCGCAACACCATCTTGAGATCCAGCATTCTTTATGGTACAATATTCGACCTAATAGACCACGTTCAGCACGCAGTGAAGAAAATAGCAGCTGGGAGTATACACGAAAACCGTGGTTGATTCGGGGCCGTTCGCAGCAACTCGGACTGACGTAGGGAATGACTTGCCGCATTAAAGTGGAGATCTCAAATTGAAAGCGTACAAAATGTAGCTTGTGCTAGAAGTGAAGCTGTTCAACCTTCCCAAGCGACATCGCTTCGTTCTATAGTTGATTGAAAAGTTCCAAGAATATTCGACGTTTTACGAAGTTCAATTTTGTTCAGCGATGATGGTCATTTCCGGCTCAATTGGAATGTAAACAGGCAAAATTGCTGCATTTGGGACGAAGTGCAACGAGAAGAGATTCAAAAACTGTCATTTCATTTAGAAAAAACAACGGTTTGGTGTAGTTTGTGGGCAGGTGGCATCATCGGTCCATATTTCTACAAAAATGATGCCTGTGCACGTCAATGGCGATCGTTATCGAGTCCTGATAATCGACTATTTAACGACTTTTTGAAGCTCGTGACATTTGGTTTCCCACACATCGCACCAATAAATAGATTTATTGAGAGAACACTTCAATGAGTAGATAATTTGACGCTAGAGCTGGTCGATTGGCCACCTAGATCGTATGATATCACACCGTTAGACTTTTTCCTGTGGTGATATGTAAGCTTTCAAGTCTATGCGGATAATCCCGCTTCGATTGCTTCCTTAGAGCAAAATATCACGCTTGTCATTCGACAGTTACCAGCCGAAGTGCTCAACGGGTCATTGAAAATTGGACTCAACGAATGAACCATCTGAAACGTAGCCGCAGCCAACATTTTAAAGAAATAAACTTCGAAAAATTATTGGGAAGGAATGTTCTTTCGAATGATCATAAACATTTACCATTAAATTTAAAGTTTTTGGTTTTTTTTAAGTAGCGAGTCTCGAAGTGGATCACCTTTTACTTCAGCTAGACATTTGAGCTGCTTAGCTACTACATATGTATCTATACTGAGTTCTAGATAAAGCCGAGCATAAGCAGAGGAGCTGTTTCAGCATTTCTCTAAAGCCTACTTCGCTGCATTTCCACACGTGTCTCTATTAGTAATGAACATAAGGTTCCCATGTGATGCCACTACGTTGTGACCTGTGATTAGTCCAACATACATTATAGGAGGCTTATGACTTTCCTTCCGGACATGATTTTGGCGTTGCTGCATGTTTCCTAGATATTTCATCTACCAGATACGTCTAACAGCGCTTTTCGAAATTAACCGTGCGATTCTGTAATGTGAGACAGTCTCAAGTCTCTAAATTTGAGATTTTAAGTTAGAGACGATTTTGCTGTTCTGTGAGTGACAATCTCAAAATCTACTACATTTCATTATTCAGAGATGTTTTTACACTTGAATGATAATAAATATGTCGATAACTAATATTAACTTTTCTATAACATAGGCAAAAAACATAATTATCAATAAAAATAAAAATATATGTTGACTTTGTTTCATAACATTTACGAAATTTATGTAAAATTTATTTATTTTTAACCTTTTTGTGTTTGAGTTGCTTACAAAATACATATAAAGAAATGACAATCGATTAATATCTATGATGATCTCTATTCAGTATATTCAAAATGGCAGACAAGAGTTCGTTTTGGTTTTGTGACCTGCTAACTACCAGGTCTCAATATTTTGAGACTAACGCTAGAGACTGTTTAGTGAATAGTAACTAGTCACAAATTGATATTCTCAGCATCACTTCCTGCGTTATTAGCTATTTTAGCATCTTTTCTGATCACAAGGACTTCTCCTTGGAAGATACTACAAGATTCTGGCCGCTTGAAGTGTCGCCCGAGATCTAGCTCCGCGCAATACATATCGACGGCCATTCCATCAGTCAAGTTTCTGGTACGTCCTTGTATGTAGGTGTTGAAAGTTCAGCTTGTGAGTCAGCCAGTTGCGCTCTCCATCTTCTTCTCTTGAAACCTTCTACCTCAGGTAAAGCGTGAGCGTATGTTTCTATTTTCCACTGATCCTCTGCTTATCGAGCTATGCGCAAAGGGCCCTCATAATAATCGGTTCCATAAACTAATGATGCAAAGTAATTTTTCGGAACTCTCATATTGGACCAGTACAGTATATGACTGTCATACAAACTAAACGATCGGAATCAAGTTCTTGTAAGGAACATTTTTTATTTGCGAAATCGGTGTAACCGAAGTTAATCTGTTTTAATTTTTTTAATATTTTCACCTCAAATTTGGCATTGTTTGGATTATCAAGCCAATCTTTAACCAGAAACTAAATACATACATAGATAATTTCACTTGGCAGTTTGGCTGCCATTTGTGCATATATATGTGTGTGTGTGTGTGGCGCTAAAAGGCATAGCGTTTGCCATTGTTTGGCTTCCCTTTTTTCACTCCCAAAAATGTTTTTTGTTTATAATTTTAAACTCGCTTTTGCTGTAAATCGCAAATTTGTGTGTGCGAAATTCATGTTAGTTCTCCTTTGTACTAATCCACAGTGAGCGCTGCTTGTTGCGGCGGCAATTAAACTGCCAAAATAAGCTGGAGTTTCGGTTTAAAGTTCAACAATTTATCAACAAAGTTCATGTTTACAGCACAAAAGTTCATTTTAATTGTGTTTGGCATTTAAATATTGCGCTGCCATTATTATATTCTTGATTTGCAAGCACTTCAACTTTCAACACAACACAACCGTGGTTTTTTGTGGTTTCAGTGCAAATTTCAAAATTTTGCTAATCGTTATTTGTACAGTTATAATAACAATTACTAATTTAAGTGCAATTATTTTAATTATCCGAAGTTTAATTTGAAGTAATTAACCAACCGATAAGTGAAATTATCTATGTATGTATTTTGTTTCTGGTTAAAGATTGGCTTGATAATCCAAACAATGCCAAATTTGAGGTGAAAATATTAAAAAAATTAAAACAGATTAACTTCGGTTACACCGATTTCGCAAATAAAAAATGTTCCTTACAAGAACTTGATTCCGATCGTTTAGTTTGTATGACAGTCATATACTGTACTGGTCCAATATGAGAGTTCCGAAAAATTACTTTGCATCATTAGTTTATGGAACCGATTATTATGAGGGCCCTTTGCGCATAGCTCGATAAGCAGAGGATCAGTGGAAAATAGAAACATACGCTCACGCTTTACCTGAGGTAGAAGGTTTCAAGAGAAGAAGATGGAGAGCGCAACTGGCTGACTCACAAGCTGAACTTTCAACACCTACATACAAGGACGTACCAGAAACTTGACTGATGGAATGGCCGTCGATATGTATTGCGCGGAGCTAGATCTCGGGCGACACTTCAAGCGGCCAGAATCTTGTAGTATCTTCCAAGGAGAAGTCCTTGTGATCAGAAAAGATGCTAAAATAGCTAATAACGCAGGAAGTGATGCTGAGAATATCAATTTGTGACTAGTTACTATTCACTAAACAGTCTCTAGCGTTAGTCTCAAAATATTGAGACCTGGTAGTTAGCAGGTCACAAAACCAAAACGAACTCTTGTCTGCCATTTTGAATATACTGAATAGAGATCATCATAGATATTAATCGATTGTCATTTCTTTATATGTATTTTGTAAGCAACTCAAACACAAAAAGGTTAAAAATAAATAAATTTTACATAAATTTCGTAAATGTTATGAAACAAAGTCAACATATATTTTTATTTTTATTGATAATTATGTTTTTTGCCTATGTTATAGAAAAGTTAATATTAGTTATCGACATATTTATTATCATTCAAGTGTAAAAACATCTCTGAATAATGAAATGTAGTAGATTTTGAGATTGTCACTCACAGAACAGCAAAATCGTCTCTAACTTAAAATCTCAAATTTAGAGACTTGAGACTGTCTCACATTACAGAATCGCACGGTTAATTTCGAAAAGCGCTGTTAGACGTATCTGGTAGATGAAATATCTAGGAAACATGCAGCAACGCCAAAATCATGTCCGGAAGGAAAGTCATAAGCCTCCTATAATGTATGTTGGACTAATCACAGGTCACAACGTAGTGGCATCACATGGGAACCTTATGTTCATTACTAATAGAGACACGTGTGGAAATGCAGCGAAGTAGGCTTTAGAGAAATGCTGAAACAGCTCCTCTGCTTATGCTCGGCTTTATCTAGAACTCAGTATAGATACATATGTAGTAGCTAAGCAGCTCAAATGTCTAGCTGAAGTAAAAGGTGATCCACTTCGAGACTCGCTACTTAAAAAAAACCAAAAACTTTAAATTTAATGGTAAATGTTTATGATCATTCGAAAGAACATTCCTTCCCAATAATTTTTCGAAGTTTATTTCTTTAAAATGTTGGCTGCGGCTACGTTTCAGATGGTTCATTCGTTGAGTCCAATTTTCAATGACCCGTTGAGCACTTCGGCTGGTAACTGTCGAATGACAAGCGTGATATTTTGCTCTAAGGAAGCAATCGAAGCGGGATTATCCGCATAGACTTGAAAGCTTACATATCACCACAGGAAAAAGTCTAACGGTGTGATATCATACGATCTAGGTGGCCAATCGACCAGCTCTAGCGTCAAATTATCTACTCATTGAAGTGTTCTCTCAATAAATCTATTTATTGGTGCGATGTGTGGGAAACCAAATGTTGCCGAAATCACGAGCTTCAAAAAGTCGTTAAATAGTCGATTATCAGGACTCGATAACGATCGCCATTGACGTGCACAGGCATCATTTTTGTAGAAATATGGACCGATGATGCCACCTGCCCACAAACTACACCAAACCGTTGTTTTTTCTAAATGAAATGACAGTTTTTGAATCTCTTCTCGTTGCACTTCGTCCCAAATGCAGCAATTTTGCCTGTTTACATTCCAATTGAGCCGGAAATGACCATCATCGCTGAACAAAATTGAACTTCGTAAAACGTCGAATATTCTTGGAACTTTTCAATCAACTATAGAACGAAGCGATGTCGCTTGGGAAGGTTGAACAGCTTCACTTCTAGCACAAGCTACATTTTGTACGCTTTCAATTTGAGATCTCCACTTTAATGCGGCAAGTCATTCCCTACGTCAGTCCGAGTTGCTGCGAACGGCCCCGAATCAACCACGGTTTTCGTGTATACTCCCAGCTGCTATTTTCTTCACTGCGTGCTGAACGTGGTCTATTAGGTCGAATATTGTACCATAAAGAATGCTGGATCTCAAGATGGTGTTGCGAATATATGCTCAGTGGACCGATTTTGTTGACCATAAGTTGATCGAAGAGCGCGAATTGAAAACGTACCTCTAATTGGATCATCCGTGACATAAGATTGAGTCAAAAATATTATTTTTAAAGGATATGCGCTAAAAGCAAGTAGAATTTAGGCAGTTCCAAACATGACAAACAGAAACAAATTGTTCTTTATTCATTCCAGTATCATTCCAGCCTTGTGCGAATATCATAGTTTGTTTTTACAAAATTTTTGAAAGAACTAAGCAATTAGTTCAAACTTCCTCCACTATCATTATTAATTTATTTGAAAATGGAACCAAGCAACCTGATATTCACCATAAAGTCTCAGTTGCATTGCCGCAAATGTAGTTCAAGCATACTTATGCTTGCGGCATGCAAAAAATAACCTCAATTTTTATTGAAAATTAAGTGAAATCAATATCATAAATTTTGCATTATTATAATTCTTTTTTTCGCCATTGCTGCTTCTACGATTACATTACCGTAATAAGTATTCAATTGCTCCACTTTTTATGCAACTAAATTAAATGGCATTCGCACTTGGTATCACCTTACCGACAAGCGGCAATTGCCAATGACTGCAGTTCATTTCCATTGGAGGCGGCTGTGGCTGTTGGCAACAAATTGATACCACATAATTTGAAAATTTGCAATTGCAGTGCAGCGCTGCGTCGGTGTGCCACAGGCGGTATCTCGGGGTGCCCACAGAAACTAATATATATTTGCACATATTAGAAGTATATATAAATTAGGGTGGGCCGTTTTTGGGTATACGGTTTATGATAATTTTGAGTAGATGGCGCGCTATTCAATTGAAAAAATAAATTGTTTTGAAAATTATTTTGAGTACATATTTTAGAGAAAATATATCTATCGACAGAGTTAGTTGCTGAGACTTAGCATATCATAACGTTTGTGGATCTAATCAAACAAATATTTTTTTCTCTTTCTAACTCTCTCTTAATGTTGTTAGGTTTTTTCGTTTTCGACTCCAAATTTATTGACTCACCCTAATCCATATACTTAACCCAACTAGCAGGCCATGGATGTCAGCTACACTGTTGAGGCGAACGCCTCCAACCGTCTCTATTGAAGGCGTTGCCTTGCCATTGCGGTTCATTCCGTTCTACTAATACATACACACATACATATTTGCGTATTTGTGGTGTTGGTGCCTGCTGATTGGAAAATTCGATGCCAACTGCGCGCTGCATAATGCAATAAGCATTTACAATTGTCAACTTGCATTGTGCCAAACTGTTTCATGGAGTTGTGTGCCGTCGTCAGCGTCGTTGTGCCACAGCGTTGTGGTTACTTGTTGGTATTGCCAGCGGTGGCTGGTTGACTACACTGCCGCTGCCACAATGCGAGCTTTCAAGTAGGCGAGCAGGCATTCGGTTTCAAGCTGTCGATAATACGGTAAAGCACACTCGACTGGCAGGCGTATCGAAGTCATTGAGATTTAATAATAACTGCTGCGTATTGAGTGCAGCAATTGGTGCCCTTGTTCTAGTGTTTTAACTTTGCATTACATTCAATTTGAATTTTCGTCTCGAATTTCCCGTTATCAGCTTTTGTATTGGTTGTTTATAAATTTGTTTTCTAGTATTGTTTAATGCAATTTCATTGTGTTCGATGCCTGAAAGAAGCAGCCTTTTATTTATTTTTTCAAGCTTCGAAGAAATTTTCTACGCTAATTGCTTAATGCTGATTCGAGTGGCTTGAATTCTCATAGATGTTGTATGTATGCTCCTATTATTTGGTGTAAGAAGTTCTCACCTAAATTAACATGCTTTTCTCGACATGATTTAACAAAATACTGAAGTTAGGCAGCTTGTCATAAGAATCGATCAGCGGACTTATGGAGTGAAATTAAGATACACAAGATCTTACAATTTTTTAAACATCAAATACGGTCTACCAGCTTTTGTTTTCTATGCCCACTCCAGCAAATGAAGACCAGTTTTTGCAACATTAAGGAGTTACATGGGTTTCATCGGCGTAAAAACAGTATTTTTTCAAAAATTTTGTCTCATAAAAAATTAAATATTTTATTAAAATTTTTGATTTTTATGAACAAACAAAAAACAAAAAAAAATTTAAATTCGGCCATTCTGGCCACCCCTCGAAAAAAAGATGCGTTGTTAAGAGAACTCCTGACGGGATCGTCTTAAGTGAAAAATACAGGTTTTAGTTAGAACCTTAACTTAGGACTAAGACGAAGGAAAAACACCGAAAACTGAATTTTTGGCAGGCATTTTTCCAAAAAAAAAAACTGAAAATTGCGCGATTGTTTCTTTTTAAATAGTTTTAATTGAAACAAAAATCTTTCGTCCAAGTCTTGAAGTATCTCAAAGACCTGTGTAAAATTTCGTGAAAATCGGTTGAGTAGTTCTCGAGAAATCTTGCCAACCGGCTTCAAAAACACAGTTTCGAAGATAACCCCGTTCACAAACGGCGCACTTAGCCTAGCTAGCGCACAAGTTCTCAAGGCTGTATCTGCGTAACTATTACTTGGATCAACTTGAAACAAAAAAACTTTGACTTTAACATAATATTGTAGAGGTATTGTAGAATTTAATAACACAATACAAACAACTCAATTTTTTGAAAGCCGTAAGCCCCTGTAACCCCTTAAAGCGAAAAATTATCCTGAACTGTGAAAACAGAACACGAAACAGATCTCTTTGTTCAATTATGTGTTTTCGATTCAGCAATTGCTTCGCTCGCTAGGAAAATTTTTTGTTGAGTTAATGCAAGAAAGTAGGCGAATATCTCATTAAAGTGTTATAATCGCTAGTTCGGTGTTACCAAGTTACGATGACAGCTTATGTCATCTTCAAGCAAAAAAATGGATTTTTGAATTTAAGTTGAGGTTAGATAACTGCGGTCATTTGCGAAGCATTTTTGTCGCCAAAATTATCATAAATTCTCATTTCGAGTTATCATTAAATATACCTAGAGATCTTTAAGACTAATCTTAGGAATAAATAACATTTTTGAAATATTTCGAGACACTTATTTAGCAGGGTTCAAAGTAATTTTTAAGAAATTTCCGCAACAGTAACGTTTAATAAATAATCACAAAAAATAATAATAATCCAGTCAATATTAGATGGAAAGGGTCATATACAGTTAATTCCCCCGTAATTTTTACAATTTCTCTTAATTAAGCACTTGTAAATCCCCCTTGTTTTGCGGAATGCCATAAAGTAATTGTAATTGATTAAATATTTTTCTCCTACACTTACATATGCTTTATAAATCCCTTTCGTCTTACCGCATTTCCTTTTCCTTCGCGCACTCCCCCTTTACTATTACGCAGCCCCTCTCCATTTACTTTATTTACCTTTTTATTTTCCTTTCTTCTGTTTATTTACCTTTCATTTGCGGTCGCGTTAATAAACTTTAAACACATTCAGATTTATTTGCTTTTTTGTGGGGCGCTTTTATTGTCTTTAATTTGCATCTGGTTTATTTTTCTTCCTTTCTGCAGCCCGTTGAGCTTGCAACATCTAAGCCTGTCACCATTCCAAGTGAGCGCGCTGGCATTGTAATTTACAGCAAATATATGAGCGTTTTATGTACCATATTTTAATTGTGGCCGCAAGTGAAGCCATATAGAGCAGGCAACACTTAGATATACATATACATATTTAGACGAATTTTGCATTTAATAATTGTTGTGGCAAGCAAATGCAGTGGCAGTCTACTGCTAGGTGTCTCTGACTTCATAGCAGGGATAAGGGGATGCCAAACTTATTCCAGTGTGAGAGCGCCTCAAAATAAGCATTTTTTTATAACATTTTTTATTATCGAACAAAATAAGAATTTTTGGGCATTTTAAATTAAAATACCCAACATTTATTTCGATTGCAAATTATTATATATTGGACTTTTAATATATGGCGAAATTACTTAATTCCTTTTTTATGATTTTATGGTATATTAAAACAACTAACTTCCGATCTTTCAATACTTTATAAGGTGAATTAAGACTGTTAGTTCTCAATTAATAAATGTTTTTAATCATTTGTAATAGAAAACTAATTCTATTATGCATCAAATTACAAAACGTTTCATGAAATATATTTAAATTTCGCATTTTCTTTGATTTTCATTGTTTTAAATTTTTATTAGCGATCTTGAACGGCGGCAACAAATTCCTCCGTTCACATATATTTTTGGTATAATTTCAATCTGGCCATTCCAGTCATTCCAATTGCAAAACGTCAAAACCTACCCAATTCAGTCAACTGTCAAAGTTTGGTAGGTGAGCGGCTATCACATTTCCAGTGACAGAAGAGTTGGGGATCTCTTTATCTCTGCTTCATAGCTTCAATTTTAAGCAGTAATGCAGCGAAATGGTTGAACCGGTATCAAACGTAAAAACAAATGTTGTTTACAGCATGCATAAATGTTAATTTCTTACTAAGGTTGCCAACATAATCTTCTTATATAACAACAAGCTCTGAGTCTTAGCAAACATCCGATTAATGTAGACAATTTCATCTAAGTATCAGTAATAAATTCGATCAGCAGATTTTTTCTTATACTATATATGATTTGGTACATATTTTGTGTTATTCAATTTTCCCTTCACCAAATCAGTCCTTAAAATTATGAAAATTAAGAGTAGAGTAGAGTCATAGTTCCAAGTTATTTATTAGTCATATATTTTCTTCCTGCCACAGATCATTCATTACGTTGGATCTGAAAATTTTGACTTAAACCACAAAATAATAGTAGGGTCGGTAATAATTGTAAGTCAAAATGTTGCTTGTTTTTCATTCACAATAGATTAGAATTAGCCATTTTCAAAAATGCTGCCAACGAAAATGCAGCTAACTCTCTAACATTTTGAGGATTAAATGGGAGTTAGCTACGGAGTTATCTTCACTAACTCCTGAATGAGTCCGGATTAACGCTGTCGTCTACCAATGTTATTGACCAGCTAACCTAATCGTTTTTTCCGAAATAGTTACTTTTTCAATCAAATTTTGTAAGCTTTTCCAAAAGTTTCCGAGTCCTTGCCGGTCAATTCGTCGAAAACAACATAAATTTTATAATTTTTTTCTATGAAACAGTTAAATTCTGTTACATTACAGTATGACGTTTGAAGAATATTCTGCCAAATAATCAGGGAGAAATATTAAATATAAATACTCTAGAGCGGCTCGGAAAATAATTGAGTTGAAATTGCTGGATAACCTGAAATGAAGAAATCAAAATTATATGGTTAGATACTAGCTTTGCCCAGGAGAGTTTCGAAATTTCAACTTTAAAACTTTTGAAAGAAAAAATGGGAAAATTTTTATAGTAAAATAAGTTAGGTTAGGTTAATCTGGTATTCCAATAAAACATGCGATGGATGAGCCCAATAAGACACCAGATGGAGTTCAGTTACTAAGTTCAAGAAGAGTACCTCCTCCAATGTATCATACGTGGAGGCCACCAGATGCTTAAAGCGCGGTCTTTCCAATGCGTGAGAAGTGCACAAAAGAAGCTCCATTGTTTCATTGGTGCCCTGCTCTAGCCATTTCGTGCAGTTTTCTTCTGTCAGCCCCATCCAGCGGACGTGCGTCACCGTAGTAAAATAAAAAAAATATTAGCAAATTTAAAGAAAGACACCTCATCGTTACCTTGTAAATTATGCATAGAAGTAGTGTTCAAAATTACAAAACGATCGATACAGTCGCTTTAAAAATTATGAGGTATACCGACTTTGAGTTGTATGGAAAAAGCTTTCAGGTTTTAAACACTGATGTACATAAAACGTCCTTTTAGGGCACAATAGAATTAAAGTCGCGGTACAGTCCTCAGGACATGAATAAAAATGATCATAACTTCGTCAATTTTGCTAGAAAATTGAATTTGATATTTAAACACAACATTGTAAAAGTAATATGTATTATTTTAAGGCAAAAAATTCGAAAATAAATTTAAAAAAGTTGTCTCCTCCCTTAATGGGTTAACTCTCTTTTTTTTTTTTTTAATAAGTTTAAAAGAGATTCAAAAGGTTTAGAACAAACAATCAATTATTCTAAAACAATGTAATAGTTATTTTAATTTAAAGTTTCTAAATTAATTTTTAGTTTTTATCTAGAACGCTATTAGCTTGACTTAGATTTTTATATTTATTTTTTTTTTAAAGTCAGTAACTAATTGTCATACAACTAAATTACAGCTAAAAATCCTAGAAAACAGTTAACATATATATTTTGTCTTGTAATCTTAACCACTTTATTCACAGCTTACTCCTGTAATCACTCTCCAACTCACATATATCTTGTGTTCCTCTGCTCCCATACATTCTCCAACCACTTTTAATGAATTTCTATGCATTTCCTGCTCATTTCAAGCTGCCTTTCCCTATTCCCCACTTCCTTCCTCTGAACCATTTTATTAGTTCACATGTTATAATAGCTCTTAATAACATTTGCTAGCTGTCATTACGCTTGAATATTATTGTTTAGCTGTTGTACTTTGGCTACTGTACCTTGGCACTGCACACAGACAGGCGGGCTTGCGCCGCCAAATGGAAATAATGTCATTATGGGAACGACAGTTCATCAACTGCATTTAAAGTGTGACTCAAAGCAAGTCCTTTTGAGTTTTAATATAATTTATTTATTTATTTTTTATTACCAGCCATTATATTTTGTTTAATTGTTGTGAGTTTAGCACTTCATTTTCTAACGTAAACTCCATTTTCGCAAAACTCTATGTGAGTCCTTCTCATTCTGTTCATTTATTCCTGCTTTAGTCCTTGCCGCCGGATTTGACTACTTTAAGCGCAGAAATTCCATATTCATGCTCAACGCACACTGTCCTTCTCTTCCGCTCTTCCGCTCTTCCTCTCTACTCCAAGTAACTCCCAAACAACAATAACAACAGCATCTCACTTCGCTTGCTTTCTGCAAATACGAAAAATATAAAATCCTTTACAAAACATTAAAGCGTGATATTCATAAAAGCGCTATTCAAATGCGTTCAAGAGTTGCCTGCGGCTGTCACCGTTATTGCCCTCGCAATTATGCTGCAATGCCACTACTATAGTGAGTGCTGGCAATTAGCGGCGAAAAAAGTGTCTTATTTCAATTATTTTGCCATTCTGTGTTTATCCCTTACCACCGCTTCTCCCCACTTTCACCACAAACAATTTCCACTAATTTTATTGTTTCACATTGTTCATTCTGCATTCTCTTGCATTTTATACTTTTCCAGTTAATTCTTTACAATCTTTGTTGCCTTGAAGTTGTCTCACAATAATGGCGAATTTTCCAGCAATTGCCACACCACCCCTCCGTCCTGTGTGGCGCTCACTTCGCCAGCTAAAGCATTCACATTTCATTTTTGCATTACATATATTTACTTTTATTTGCATCTTTCTTCGCTCATCAGCATTGTTGCAGCCATCAGTCCACTGTCTCTTCAATTGTCTTAAACTCAAATCCATCCACACATAAATATATACGCGTGCTTCGGTGCGAACTTTCATTGTGGCGCTAATGAATGGCCGCAGAGCAATTTGCAATGAAAATGATTCTTGTCTTCGCTCGCTCTCTCAATCTTTTTTTTTTCGCTCGCATTGAAAAGTATTTATTCAAGGCCAGCATTCTTTGCATCAAATCTGCGCCAGCAACGATTACTTTACTGCTTAAAGGCGCATTAATCATTACCTTTGAAACATAAGCAGCTGTGATTTTGCGCATGAATTTCCACAGTGACAATGAAAAAGTTTAACAATTGAGAGCGAGAAAACGCGCGTTGTTGGTTTAAGGCAGTAGTTTGGAATTTTAAATCGGATACTGAAAGTTTGCTCAGGAAAATCTGCGTAAAAAGTAGTTTTTTCTTCATAATTTGATTGTTAAAAAAAACTTCCGGCGAAATGAATGAAAGTTGGGCAAAATAAAAAAACATAGTTCAGAAAATTTAATTTAATTTGTTGTATTCTTATGAAGAAGCTTATACAAATTTATAAATAATAGCTTCTTCACTTTGCCATTTCTCTTCTCTCCCTTCTGCTCTCTTGTCAAAAAAGTTTCTTGTAAAAGTGGCAACCAAGTAATCGAGTTGAATTCATACAGGAGAGTGTACGGATAGCTCAACAGAAAAGTGTCACTGCTCTCTTCAATGCTACCAAGCTTTGTTTGACATTTTTTAGAGCAGTTTTACTTTTGAGAAAGAAAATATAGAAAATAAATTAAGGTAATTTATAGAAAACGAAAATAGAGGGATGCGGCTCTTTAACGCGAAAGAATTAATTTACCCATTGACTGCCAAGCCAATTCTTGTTAAATCCATATTATCCTCAAAGCTTATATCTCGGGATATGCTAAGAAAGAATCTTAACGCTATTGCTCATGCGTCTTAAGACATCTTAGTGCAAGGTTGCACCACAAAACCCGCTCGCCTCGTTTCGCTAAAGAGTAATGCTTTCCGAATCGAAGACAGCTAATTAATAAATGATATAAAAAGAGAAGCCGTTCTGGGTCCTGTTGCTTGGGCTTAGCCAATTTAGAAGTTTAAGGCGCCTCTCGGGTAAAAACAGTTTTTTTTTCAACAATTTTTTCCCATAAGAAAAATTAAATATTTTTTTAAAGAATTTTTTATTAACAAAAAAATTCTGAAATTTTTGGAAACAAAATTTTTGAACTCGGCCATTGCGACGCCTTATTTGGTGAACCTTCGGAAAAAATATGCGCCCGCGTTGGCAAGATAACTCCTCACAGAATCATCTAAATTAAAAAATACGTGTTTTAGTTAAAAACTTAACTTAGAACATGAAACAAGGAAAAAAACTGAAAATTTGGTTTTAGGCAGACATTTTTACAAAAAAATTATAAATTCGGGGAAAATATCGCGATTTTTTCTTCAAATTGTTGTGATTAAAGTTTGCATCTCATATATCTGTGTAAAATTTCATAAAGATCGGTTTAGTAGTTCTCGAGAAATCTTGCAAGGAACTTCAAAAACACAGTTTCGAGAGAACCCGTTCACAAACGGCGCACTTAGCCTAGCTAGCCTCGAGCGCACAAGTTCTCAAGGCTGTATCTCCGAAACTATTACTCGGATCAACTTGAAAGTTTAGGACAATACTATAGAGATATTGTAGAAATAAACAATAAAAAACGATTTTTGAAACCCGTAAACCCATGTAACCACTCAATTGCTTTAAAATATTTGTCGGGAGAAAATTATTTCACAGTCGGCTTGATGTCGAAGTTTTAAGTTTTTTGTATTCATAAACTTCAGAAATATGTAGGTTTTTTGCTGTAGTTTTTGCTTCGTGTAGATATAATATTATTTCACCGAAATTTACTCAGATTAAAAGTTGCCCAGGTTAGTAAAAGCCTGGGATGAAACAGGAGAATGAAAATATTGGTCTGGAAAGCGTACTATTGAAAATGTTCGCCTCTGTTGGCGAATACAATATGAAATATATAAAAGAAAATGTGCCTTAGTAGAATAAGGAAATAGTTGTCTTCTTTTTATGAGTAGTCTAGAATCTTAACAACTCATGGACGTCTATAGCATATATAACGATTACGACTTAGATATAAAATATGTTGTCGCCGGACCTTGATCAAAAGCACGTAGACTTTTTATAAGATCGTATAATTATTGAGCGGATCATTTGAACTTTTCATTTCAGTAAGGGTGCCGCGTCCGATGTCTATAACAATATTGCATTGAGATTTTGAAAGATAGACTCTAGACCAACTTTCGAAAATCTCAATCCAATATTGTTATGAGATAATTTTCTTTGTTTGAAAATTCTCACAGAATATTTAAACAAATTTATGTGTCAGCTGAGAGTTAAAAGCTGTAGAGTGAATGAAAAAGTTCATATACACTGGAACAAAAGCATTCACTGTAGCTCTTAAGAGAGTTCGATCTCTCAATAAAATTTACAAATCCTAAAGAAATTTCTGCCTAAAAAAAGTAGAATTTATGCAGTTTATTACATATAATACATTTACAAAATCGGTATCTCATTAGTGGGTTCAGTAGTTGATAAAGATTTTCGAGGTTACTCAAACCGAACTCAAAGTAAAACTACCATACCCATTGGAATTACGAGTAAATGTCCCACTGAGATATTCTAAAAGAGCTCGATTTATCGTTGTCCGTGGTCTCAGACAATATTTCACGCCAAATTTCATGAAGATATCTCGTCAAAAAAAAGAGGTTTCCAAGCACTTTATTCCGATAGCTATAAATACCATAATAATCCTAAGTCGGCGGTTCTAAAATATGAGCATCTTTTTTGGGAAGACAAGAACTGAGGCACTAGATTGTGGATATACAGGGCAGACAAACGGGCACGGATAAATTGACTCAGCTTGTCACGTTGATCATTTACATAGATATACTTTATAGGGTTCGCGCGATATACTTTTCGGTGTTACAAATCATGGCAAAAAAGCTGGTTAAAGGTATATAAAATAAAAAAAAAAATTTAAAATACAATGGAAATACTGGAATCTTTGCACTTAGCTAAAGCATTTTCATATTCTAACCTCCTAAAATATTCTCAGAGAACTTCCGCATTAAAAGAACAGCCACGCTCTGTCTTCAAGTACACCACCCCACTAAGATCTAGTCAGTATCTCTTTAAAAGACTGCAATTTACAGTTTACAAAGCAAACACGACGCTAATGGCAATGAAAAATGGCATAAAACGCAAGGCGAGATTTACTAGTATAAAACTTGCCAATCCTAGCCTCGCTCTTACTATTAAACGAGAACTAAGCAGCAAAGAAGAAATCATTTAAACTACCTTAAGTCAGCGAAATGCCTTAAGACGTAATGACGGTAATGAAAATGTGCAACAGTTACGAGCTGATTTCGTGCGCTGCGAAGTGGCAAAGGGGGATAGAAGATGGGTAGAAGGGGAAAATGCTAGTTCTTAGTAGCTCATCACACTTGCTTTTGTACGCTTTTATGCTTTTCTTAGTTTATCAGCTGCTTTGGCAGTATTAAAATAGTTGCTTGTTTTGTGTCTGTTTTTGTTAGTACATGGCATGTGTACGTGCAACATTGTTGCGCAACATTTCTATGCACAAGCGCACGTTCGGCAACAATGCAGCTGTTGCTTGTCAGTCTGATTTGTTGCGAGCGAAATAAATGCGGTGCTGTTGGTGGATATCGTGTTGTTGTTGTTCTTACTGGTTTTATTTACCTTTTTGCATATAACGGTATGTACGTACGTTTGTACTTATATACATTATATTTTACGTTTCCTTTCTTGCACAGAAATTGAGCTGTTAGCGCTCGCATTGCCTTTAATTTTCGTTTTTTGCTTGCGTCTGGCATTTTATGCTCTCCACCGCACTTCAGCGCTGCTAACTATGGAAATATATATGTATGTATAGCCAAAGTGCACAATTATTTGCCACTAATCCAGGCCATTTGTCAAAGTTTTTCTTAGCTCATTTCTCAAAAGAAATGGAAAAATTAGTTTCACTGCGGCGCGGTGTGGCAAGCGCAAGAGTGGGAGGCAGCAACAGCAGTAAAAAGAAGCATCAAGTAATTAGCACGACAGCTAGAAAATGAAATTGTAAAAAAGACACGAAAAACTCACTGCAGGCAGCATAAAAACTACCAAACAAAACCGATTCGCTTGACTGCGTCTTGCAACAATGTTGACTTAATATCAGCAATCAGTTGCGGCAGTCGAGCAATTGCGGGCAGTGAAAGTTTTGGAATGATTTCGAAATAACACGGTGTAAAATGCTAATAAATCAAAACGTTGTTTCTATTGTAGTTTTTGCTATTTCAAATAATATTTATTCCTCTGCAGTGGTGAATGTTTGGAAGTGGCGGGAAAATGTGCTCGAAATGCAAATAACGGCAACCACAAGAAATTTATAAACTCTGTAATGTATTTTGTGCAACGTGAACTCATTAATCAGACAGGCGCTGCATGTGTTAGATATGCGTCTAACTTTATTTTAAGTTAACTTTAATATACTTACTAACATGGAGAGCACTGAACCGAACAATCAACTGGTATAAGTCAAATATAGTAACACTGTCGGTTGGACAGAGCCGTGAAAACACTTCAGTTAGGAAGAAATCAAATACTATTTTTTGTAATTTTAGATCAGTAACTAATTTTTAATGTTGGTTTCAATTAAAAATAATTAGTCTATGTTTAAAATCCATCCCTAGGCGCTTTGGGTTTATTCGAGCATCCTTGGGAGATCTGAACAAATCAATTCCGCCTCTGTATAACGCCTTTATTTGTTCTTTAATATTAATTATTATCAAAATTAATTCCTTCATATTTAATACTGATTCAGTACCTTTATATGGCTTTTTGAATTACTCTATTCGAAGATTTCATTCGAAAGATATCACGAGTTTGAAAATGTAAATATTAGAAAAAAATGGCGTGATGAGCGGCGACCCGCTCGGCTAGGCTGCAATATACTTATAATATGCCATGTAATCGTCATTAGTCTACTGGAGGAGTCCTTATCAAGAAATAAAATGAAGCGCGGCTCACTAGCCTCCCTACTAAGAGGTCGTGTGCGGAATTGAAAATATTCCGTATAATATTGAAAGTTCAAAATTCATATCTCATCGTCAATATGAAATTCGCTTCCCCTGAGTGAAATGGAAAATAGAGTGATCTGTAGCATTAAATAATTTTGACTCTCCTTTTACTGAGCTTACTGGCTCACTTTGGAGTTTTGACCACACCCATGATTTCAAACCTCCTTGTAATTTAAAACGACAAAAAAATATTAATCTGGAATCTAGAACCAGGCAAGGAGTAAAAAATTGGAGACATTATGACGAACAAAAAATTTTTATATCACTTCTTTTACTTTTTCAAATTTTTTAAAAATATTAGTAAAATGTGGATAATTCCATTCATAGATAAATCTTTAAAAAATACTATATAAAAATTTCAGGTAAATCGTCGGTATTGTTTTGAAAAACCCCATTGCGAGAAAAACACAATTTTTTATTTAAATTTTAATAAAAATGTATGGTATTTTCTATAAATATTTTTACAGAACTTCAGGGTGTTATCCTGCAAGCGTTAAGATATATAAAAAAATATTGGCCAAAGTAATTGACAATTATCGGGAGTTTTTGCGAATGGCAACTCTGCTAGAATCAGGGTTATGAATTTTCAAATTCAAAATTTTTGGACTAATGATTAAAATTTCAATTTTGAAATTCGATTTTGTATATTTTAATAATCTAGCTTTTAAAATTTGTTTTAATCAAAATCCTGTGATTAAAAATTGATAGAATATATGTAAGTCATTTCAACGTAAGTTTAGCGAGTATTGAAAATAAATGGTAGTAATCGAAGCACACAAACGCGTAAAATTACAAATTCATTAATATAATTAATTATTATAATTTTTTCCATACGGTATTTGAGGGTTAAAAATTAAAAACCAGATTTCAACGAAATAAAAAATTATTTATTATTAATTTAACAAACATTAGTTACTAATTTAATTAAAAATGAATGAATTAATTAAAATTAAAAAAATTAATTAATTAAAAATTAAAAAATTTAAATAATTAAAAAATAAAATTAAAATTTTAAAAATTAATGTATGTATTTATTAAATCAATAACTAATTTTAAATGTTTTTAATTTTTAAAAATATAATCAATTATTATAATTTTTTTGATGTGATGTGTAGGATTAAAAATTTTAAACAAGACTTCAACTAAATGAAAAAATTATTCTTATTAATTTATCAAATAATTATTAATTTAATTAAAAATAAATTGATTAATAAAAATTTAAAAATTAATTTCTTAATTAAATAAAATATTAAATCTAAATGTTTTTAATTAAGTTTAAAAAAAAAATGAGTTAATTAAAAAATTATTTTATTTATTATTATTTGTAATCCGTTTTTGAATTAATTTTTGTTTGTATACCCACATTTCTTACTATTTTTTTTTTTTTTTTTTTTAAATCCGAAAGTTGGAAGTAAAAATTAAAATTTTTTTATAAATAATATTTTGGTGTTTCCAAAAAATTGTATTAAAATATTAAATTAATTAATTTTTAAATATACTAATTCAACCGTAGCTTTAATTAATTTTTCATGAAATATTTTGTATATGACTTAATAAATCTTAAATAGCTATGATTACCAAAAAGTTAGTGTGCTATTAAAATCAGATGACAACTCTATAATATAATAAAGCAAGAATTTTGAATTAATTTTTTGGCGATTAGAACTTCTTCGTTGTCTAGTAAAAATTAATGGAAAGTAAAGTCAATATTAAGTGGAGAATATATATCATAATTCAATAATAATATTTATTTTCCTCTCCCTAAGAACATTTTTCTGTCTTGACCTTATTTCTGAGAAATAAATTTAGCCTTTCATTCTTACTAACTCTAAAATGCCACTAGTATTTGACACAAAATGAGTTCTATAGATTTTCAAGAAAAAAATTAGGGACAAGCATTTTTTTTTAAAGAAAACATAATGCCTTTAATAATATTGAAAATTTATTTTTAACATAATTTTTCATCTGGCAATAAAATATAATATTCTAGAAATGAACTTAGTACTAATCTTTAATACAAAATATTACCTTTTACATAATATTTTTATATATATTTTTGTCCGACTCTAATCTTACTGAAATTTTCGAATATTATTTTTATTAGATTACTATCATATAAAGAACCAGAAATTTACTATATTTTTATATAGTTATATTTGAAGTAAAAAGTAGTCCAGCGTATAAAGAAAATATGTTTAGCTTATATTTAATAAATGGAAAAAATATATATTTTTAATATTATTATTTTAATATTCATTATTTTTAATATTTTTTCCATTTCTTTATATTTTTAATTACAATTTCTCTCTTTTCCACAATTTCAGACATCCGTCAGTGTGTTCTGCTAATTACAAAGTGACACAATACTGCTGCTAAGTTGCACTGGTATTATAGCAAAATAAGAGCCAACACAAAGCGGTAAACAACCGTTAACTCCCAAAGGCGACAAAATAATCAAAAAGCAAGCCAACAAATAACGGACACACAAACGAACCGCCAACGCAAAGGATTCACTGCAAGGACGTTAATTAATCACAAGCTTGTGCAGAAAACGAACTTGCCACAGCAACACTACCACATTATATATATACATACATACATACAACACGCACACTCGGCAAACAAAGCAATCGAGCAATCAGCAACACGCCCAAAACAACCGTCGACACTGCAACAACGAAAGCTTTGCTGGATTTCACAGATTGGCTAAAGCAAGCTGACAGGCACCAAAAGGCAACGTATAGCTAACGGTCAGGCATTGCCACATTGCGGCGCGCAACAGCGAGGAGTTAATAATACGCCTGTTGCGGACACCGGCACTGTAAGCGCAGCAGGCAATTATCGATAATAGCAGACAGTTGAGAAGCTGTAGCAACCGGAAAGGCAGAGTTGCACGCGCCACAAAGGTAAACGCGTGCAACACGAAGCAACATTACACATACACACACAAGCACACACGACATGTTAAGCCACATTGATAAGCGTGTGGCAAATTGTTGCAGCAACAGCAACAACAGCAATATGCGTAATCAAAAGCATTATACAGCGAGTTGCGAAGGCAACAGTTGCGAAAATACAACAACAAAACACATTAACTCTGCGCCACAACAACATGAACGCAGCACGCGCTCTTCCATGTCGCTGGCGCTACTCACACAAACGTTACTCTTGCTGTTGCTGCTCGTGAGCATCTCGCCCACGGATGGCAACCCCGACTGGATGCAACACTGCAGCATGTGTCATTGCAATTGGAACTCGGGCAAGAAGACAGCCGATTGCAAGGCGCGCTCACTCACCGCCATACCCGACGATCTGAGCAACGAAATGCAAGTTGTGGACTTCTCGAATAATCTGATACCCGAGTTGCGGCGTGAAGAGTTCGCCGATGCGAACTTGCAGAATCTGCATAAGATCTTCTTGCGTAATTGCACGATACAAGAGGTGAACCGTGATGCACTCAAAGGTCTGCCCATACTCATCGAACTGGATATGTCGCACAATTTCATACGCGAACTGCATGTCGGCACGTTCAGTGGGCTGGAGAAGTTGCGCACACTCGTCATGAATCACAATGAAATCGAGGTGTTGGAGAATTATCTCTTTGTCGACTTACCATTTCTATCGCGCGTCGAATTCAAGAATAATCGCTTGAAGCAAGTCGAAGTGCATGCTTTCGGCCAGCAGCCGATGTTGTCGGCCATCTACCTGGAAGCGAACGCGTTGTATGTGCTGCGCAAAGAGACCTTTACACGCATACCGAAACTGACGCATCTCTCGCTGGCGCAGAATCCCTGGAACTGCACCTGCGAACTGCAAGCCTTACGCGACTTCGCGCTCGCCAATCGTCTGTACACACCGCCCACAGACTGCGCACAACCGCCAGCGCTGCGTGGCAAACTTTGGACCGATGTACCATCGGAGAATTTCGCCTGTCAGCCACACATACTCGGCTCGGTGCGTTCGTTTGTCGAAGTGCAATCGGATAATATAACACTGCCGTGTCGTGTCGAAGGTACGCCACGTCCAAATATCACCTGGATCTACAATCGACGCGCCATCAATCCGAACGATCAACGTTTTCGTGTGCTCAACTCGCTTGAACAGCAGCCGGTCATCAGCTCCGACCCGCTGCAGTCGATCACCTCTGAGTTGCGCATTTTCAATGTGCGCGCCAGCGATAAGGGCGTCTACACGTGCATAGCGGAGAATCGTGGCGGCAAAGCGGAGGCTGAATTCCAACTGATCGTCGATGGCGACTTCTTTGGCGCGCTCGAAGGTATCGGCGTCGGTATGGGCGCCTCCACCACAGACACGCAATCGAATTTTCTACTCGTCATCTGTTTAATTGTCATCACCGTGCTGTTGATACTCATGTGCGTGCTGCTCATTGCCTGCTGGTATTGTCGGCGTGCACGCTCTTATCAAAAGGATGCGACCATGATGAGTGAGAATGGTTTGATATCGACGAAAATGGACAAGACCAATAGTTCGATGTTGGAGGGTTCGGTAATAATGGAAATGCAGAAGAGCCTGCTCACCGAGGTGAATCCGGTTGAGAAGCCGCCGCGTCGCACCGAACTGGAGAATGTCGATGGCAGCGATGAGGGGCATGAAATCAAGAAGACACTACTGGATGAATCACAATTCGGTGAGTAAATAATTATCCTCCTTGAATATACATACTTAAGAATATATATGTGTCCTCCTAATCCAATTATCTACAAAAGTAATTGAAATGCGTCAATTGCACATTGACTTGCTCGGCAAACAGTTTGCTGCTTATGTGTGTGTCGTGCATCTTTGTAGCTTGTATTCTCTCACAGTAATAAGCACTTGCCAGGCTTTTGATTGCTGACACATGCTACTTGTAATCGCATCTTAAAGGTCTCTCACTGAAATGCTTGACATTTCTATCATCAACATGCAGTGCTTAATGAAGCCACTTACCATATCTCCTCTCATTGCATAACTAAGCTAATGAGGCATGTAGGCGAGTGCTACGTATTAGGTTGAGTCAATCATATAAATTGATTGCATTAGTATCTGCATAAAGTGTAGGAAAAGTGATTGACAGTGGAAGATATTAGATTAGTGCTCGAGCCCTGACATTTGTAAGGTTAGGTGTATCCAATGAGCTGAAGGAAATTTTTTTATTTCAATTTATTTTTATTAAAGTCCAAACAAATCTAAAAATATTAAAGATATATATTTAATCGAAACTAAAAATATTTTTAAAAATTTTATTGATTTGCCAAAAAATTTTAAAATGCCAATTAGTTTTCTTCGTTCATTCTACGACTCGCCTCACAACTTAAAATTTGAAGCCATCTCTTTTTGTATAATGATAAATTGAAGCATAGTCTTAAGGAATTCAAACCTTATGAACTCTTTAATATTATGATACAAATTTATAGTAAATTTTTAGAAAAAAGAAGTGTGAGTTCCATTTATAATTGTCTCTGAAAATGTTAAGAGAGAGCGGGAAATAGTAAACTCATACTTTTTCGCTTTATTTTAGTCTAGTTTAAATACCTCACTTTTTTTTTTATGATGCAGATTTAACATACGACTAGCCTTCGGAACCTTCCTAAATTCGCAAAAATGTTTACATATTTTTTCGTTAGTATGTTTTCTCTGTCTCTCTCTCTCTCTCGAAGTAAGTTCTCTTCCTTAAAATTGACTGCTCTCTCTCTCTCCCGGAGTTAGTTCTCTTTGTTTAAGTTTAGGATTCTTAAATCTACTCTCAAGCAACTAAAACTCATGAAACGATATTTATTTTCTCTTTGTGAGGTACTGAAAATATGAGAGATAAAGTTAAATATAAGGAAATACTAATACATCATAACATCAATTTTTGCCAGGAATACTCGTACACTTCAATTTTGAAAGAAGTAGAAATTTTATATGAAAATTATTTTTTTATTGTGTACTTTATATTCACATATATTTTTTGAGGAGGTTTTAATGAATTCGGAAAATTAAAAACATTAGATCTCCAGAAAACAGTGATCTAAAAAGCAGCTTTAAATGTCGTAAGAACACAAAAATATTAAAAATAAATAGTTAACTGTTTAATTTTGCAAGCAAATGGAAAATTTTGAAACTACAAGTCTGAGTTCTTTTGAAGGCTACAATATTCTTTAAGATGTTTTAGGGTGAGCAAAAATAAAATAATTATTTTTATTGAACTTTTTGATGGCTACAGTATTCTTTACAAACCTGTCAAACGACTTATTAGTAGCATTGATTTAAGGACGGTTTTTATGATTAGCATTTTTAAATAGGATTGCCAACCATCTATTTTGTACTAGGAACATAAAACATTGGTATTATATCACTTTTTAACAATTTAATTTTCAATTTCATTTGTATTATTATTATTAGAGATAAATAATGCAAAATTCGGGATAGGGTTTTCACTTTGCAAAATAGCTTAATATTCTGAACTGGCCGCTATAAATATACATATAATTTTTTTTTTTTTTTTTGAAAATTTTCCATAGTTTTGATATCCTAAACCAGAAATTTGATAAATAAATTTTTTGTATATATTTTTCGATAATTTAGATATGTACATACAACATTTTTAAAGTTATAATATTGGTAGTCGAAAAAGTCTTTTCGTATTTTGTCAAGAGATGCCGTTCCAGTCGTATATCTCCAGTGCTACCAATCACATTATGTAACATCATATAGTGTTGGACAGGTGAGATTTTAACTAAAAAAGAATTAAATTCGGGGATGTTGAAAAAAGTTACAGCTGTTTAAAAATAAGTGAAAATAATGAAGAAATTCGCTATATTTTGAAATTTTTTTTATAAAAAAGGGATGAATGCCACGAAAGCCATCAATAGAATTTGTGAAGTTTGCGGAGACGATGCTGTATCCGTTCGTGTAGCACAACAATGGTTCGCTCGCTCGCGTTCTAGAAATTTCGATTTACATTGATGGAATAATATGTCTAGCGGAAAAATGGCAAAAATTGTACATAATTGTTTATTTATTTATTAATATAAATAAAAAAATAACTTAGAGTTTGATTAGAAATACGAAAATACTATTTCGACTACCCAATAGTTTCAGAGTGGTGGCAACATGGTCGGTACAGCCTTAACTTAAAACTACACTTTTCCAGTCTGATCCTGCCATCTGAGTATTTAGATGCTCATTTTTAATGAATTTTGTTTAAATATTTCTGTCGTATGAACCATTAAGTGCTAAAATTTAAAGAGAAAATTAAAAAAAAGTTAAGAAATAAGAACAATTCCAACTTTATTTTTGAAAGTTCAAAATAAAGGTATTAGTCACTAGACTAGAATACCAATTTAACGCTCTTTCATATTTCAAAAGAAAAATAGTTGAATAAAGTGTGAAGTCTTTGTCAATATATGGAAAAAAAACTAAAAATTTGTTTCGTAGACTTCTTCTATGTTTAATATGTATTCCTAAAAACTTTTCTCCAACAGACCATAATCATAAGTAATAAATATAAAATCATTAAGATTAGTTACTAAGAATTTAGGCCTTCAAGCACCACTTAATAAAGAGATCTCAGCAAGCTTCTTGGCGTTGTTGGTACGTGCGCATCCTACTTTCATATACTTACTATGTACACCAACATTATCGAGTGCTGATCTAGATTATTAGCATTGCCGTCCTGTATTATCTACTGAATTTCGTAGATGTTCGTAACTTTACACCATTGCAATGTGCGCCTAATTAAAATTAAACCCAATCAATGTCTTGAGGAATTTCAGCTGTAAATTTCTAAGCTACGTTAATTGGCATATTTGTAATTGTACATATATACCACCAATATACATATGTATGTATATACGCACATATAAACATATGTTTATACAAACACATACATATATAAATACATGCATTATATCACACATACCCATTTGTGTGTGCTCACTAAACTTGAGACACTAATAATATAACGGTACTTAGTTACTAACCTTTGCAGTGCCACTCAAGTGTACATGCAATCAGTTGCAATTTGCAACATGCAATTATCAGTTGTCTCCCTTTGACTTCTTGGTATGACAGCCCAACTGCCCACTGTGGCATGCAACAAATGCAAACACATACAGCTTGCTGCAACTTGACTTCTCGGCATCACATGCAACTCAATGTATGCCAATAATCCAGAAATACTAACACTTTGCTGAATTTTTTTTTTTAGTTTTTTCTTTTCTTTGCATTTCATATTTGGGTATTCGGTTATTTAGTATGCTGCAAGAATACTTATTTATTGCTAATGCTCCACCTAATGTTCAAATATTGCTAAATATAGCCTTAAGTTATGCACACACACATATACTTGCTAAGATACATATGCACAAAGGTAAACGTGTAGATATTTGCTTGATAAACATATTTGCATTCTAAGTGTGGTTCTTGGAAACAATAACTGTTATTATAGCAAGAGGTCCATTGTGTTTGTGGTAATTATTATTTGTTCTTGGCCAAAGCTTTAATATAACTAATTAGAAATTATTCGTTTTGCAGCTACGAGTTGAGAATACGATGAGAATAAGTGGGTGGTCATTTCACATGAATATATATATATATATATTTATATGTGTGTATATATCTGTTTTTGCTTTTCTGTATGTGTGCTAACAGGCTTTACATGTTGGAGCAGTTGATATTATAGCTAAATTATTCTATAAGACACATATGGTATATGCCATATAAACTTATTGGCATTTACATATATACACATAAGGTTGTCTGCTATTTCCAAAATTACTGTTTTGTTTTTTTGGAGATAACCTTGAAGTTGCAGTTGAAGTTCTGTTTTTCCCAAACAAAAATTATCCATTCTAAACAAGCTCTTTATTTTAAATTTAAACCTAAATCATATTAATTTTCTCTTAAATATAAGATGGGATTTTTTAATATTTTGCATTAAACAGGTAAACTTAGAACTTTAAAAAAATAATATTCTATTACAAAATGGCCCAATTTATAAAAATGGTCTAAATTTTTTTTCCATAAAGACATTTATTTAAAAGTTATTTGCAGTTAAAGTCATACATCAATTGTACTGAGCATTCATACAAATTCCTTATAAATTTTCTGTTACTCATACGTCCTGGTGTACTTTATGAATGCGTAGTACGTTTGATGCGTAACTTCAATTGTTTATTACTTTTAGTTAAATGATTTTAAAGAAAAATTTATTAAGATATTTATTTGTAAAATTTAAAATTAAAATTAAAATAAATTAAATTAATAAAAAATTGAAAATTAAAATTAAATATAAAATTAAAATAAATTAATAAATTAAGTAAATAAAAAATTTTAAATTGAAATATCTCATAAAAATTTTATACTAAATTTTAAAAGTAGTTAATTTATTTACTTGGATGATAGAAAATTAAAAAAAAAATTGCAAATAAAATATATGGAAAAAGTAGTATAATTTAGACACTATCCAATTGAAAATAAAGTGCTTGTTTAGCTTTAACATATTCCGTTTGCGCAAAAGCTTCAATTTCTGGCGACGTCTGCAAAAAACACGCAACTTAAGACATAATAAACACCCTAATACATAGTACATATATGTTTATATATTTGCTAGACACCTGCAGCAATTTCGTTTCGGTATAGCAATTATTCCATCAGGAATTCATGGCACGACAGCGGTTAGAGCTATCGAATTTTGTAGCGTATTCAGTGTGTACATTTGTATGTATTTAAGAATATACTTAGAGAGGTACATAAATGACCAGGATAACTATAAATATTATGTTAAGAAACTAACAACTATTGTGTTGAGCAACTAATATTGTAAACTTGATTATCGTTGATAACAAGTAGATCAGGAAGTATAAAAATCGAGCACAGTTCTTAGAAATTATACAGAATCCAAGCGTCACTTGGAAAGAATTATTTGTATTAGTTTTGAATTTGGAGCACTACCAACACAAGTTGTACAATATAGTAATTACTATAGGGTGGTATGGAGTTAAGTAAATTGGTGGGGGACATAACTTTTGGGATATCTTCTCCTATGTTTGAACTAACCAACAAACCAACAGTAAAAATTAAAGCTCGGTGGTGACAAATTATCTTGAATACCGGATTTACTGAACTAGATTTACTCGTAATGTAACTCTCAAAGAGTTTCTGAGAGATCATTTTAATTTCCTTTCTGATTTTGCTTTTATATTAAAAACCCTCCCATCATTCAGTTGGTTACGAGTTTAACAATTTTTTATAATCATTGGAAATTTGAGTGAGATATGACATTTACAAACGGCTTAAGGCTTTTCTGATTTTGTTCAATGGAAGCCGAAAAGTATTTGAGTCAAGTAAATGAATTAGCTAACTCATCCAACCTCAGCTAACCACATTATACAGCGAAAGAGTAAAAATTGCTCAAAAAAATCGTAAAGAATCTCAAAATCCGTAAATATCAATTACGGATCTCACAACTTGTCATAACGCATCATAAAATCACAAAATCATAAATGTTTACACTTGTTAAAAAAATTTTTCATTGTAACCACTATACAGGAAAAATAAAGTTTAAAAGCAATTACAATTCTCACCACCCAATTTTTCGGGTTTGTTATAACCATAACTTTATGAGACTATATAAAACCCTTAAACGTATTTTTTGATGCTTTGGAGATGAAACTTTTCGCTGCTAAAATAGAATCGTATGGTCTTTTGTAAAAAATGTCAGCAAGAAGTGATGCAGATATGACAAATGAAAAAGATACTTAAAGGGGTATTCTAGTATAGAAGCTGCAAAACTGAAAAGTAATTTCATAAAATGGCTGCTACTCAAAAATTAAGGACGTATTTTTCAGTAATTTTTTAACTTTGTCGATTTTTTTAAAAATATTACATATTTCATTTTTATACTCTTTTCAACCTGTTGCTTTTTTTATTAAATATTTTATAATATTATAATATTTTTTTATTTTTTTGTTGTTTCATGTATTAAAGAGATAATTAAAGGATATTCATAGCATATTTCAAGTAAGTCGGACAAATAGAATTTGAGATATTGTGGCAACTGCATCGAAAAATATAGTTTCTAGAGAAACGCTTTTTAAGTATTACGTAGCCCGTTTTTCACTGTTCTAGACGTCCGCTAAACAGCTTCAGTTGCCACAATACTAAAATGGCTTTACCTTGGGAAATAATTTGAATTTTGAAAAATTCGTTTTGGCAGATATTTTTAAATATCTAAACTGTCGAATTATGAAAAAAAAAATCGATTTTTTTTAACTTTCTATAATTTTTAATAATCCTTTCGGCAATATATTTTTGAATGTCTTAACTATCGAATAATGAAAAAACTCGACTTTTCCAAGTTTCTGGACTGGAATAAGTAGCCAAAGTAAGCATTTTATGGACCGTTTTTGGGCATCTTTTGATTGTTTCTTGTTTTTAACTCTAAAATGAACCCTGAAGACGAGAAAATTCATTGAAGAAACTAATGATTTCCTGTCATGACATATAACAAGTTTGTAAAAAATTGCGTTTGCTTGCTTTCATTAAATAAAAATTAAATTATTTTGAAGGAAATAATAATTTTAGGCATTAAAATTATGAGAAAGTTCTTTTTGATTTTTGATATAGATATATTAGCTTATTTGTTAGCTTTTATCTTCTCCGAGTCAAGCTTGAACTCAAAAATTTCATTTTGATACGTTGCTACCATATTTGAACCAATATGAGCTCTAAGCGATAAGGTGACTTGAGCTTAATAAATGAACGCGAAGTATTTTGATTGATTGATTGATAAAAGATGAAGCCACCGCGACCTTAGGTCATTTAATCCACACAGACTCACCTAGCCCCATCTTATTGATAATTCAATATTCTCCTGGGTGCTAGCAAAGCAAGGTGATCCCTATTTGGAAACATGGATCCAAAAGCCTTTAATCTGCGTCTGCAGACTGCTGTAAAGTCAATCAGGTGTTCTGGATTTTCTAGCTGTCGCAGAAACGGCAATTTACGCAAGCATGTTGTGTAAATGCTGTTAGTGGACGCTGCAGAACAGGCGAGCTTATCAGCTAATTCGTTTACGGCTTTCCGGTTGGTTACGATCCGCTGGGCACCTGCACCAATAGTGATTGATCTCATAGGAGGAGACTGCTTTAAGTGCTGCTTGACTACAAAATGTAGTCTCGCTTGGATCTTGAACATTGCTCCTATTCCGATCCACTCATAATGTTACGAATTTTCTTTTATGTCAGTTTACCTCAATCAAAGTGTACATAATAGCTGGGATATCTATAATTATTTGTTTAGGATAGAAGTAGTTATAATATATGAAAACAAGTTAAACACATATATTAAAATAAACCAGACTACCGTAAATAGATGATAACTACCATGAATTTCGCGAATCATGGAAAATAAAATCTAATACTTTTAGAATCCCTTTGATCTTTTTTAGTTTTTGTTCTCAGTGTTACCCAAAATAAGCTTTATTTACAATGCTGGTATGGTATAGTAGACTTCATTCCCTTACCAAATATTTCGAAACTTTGTAAGACTAGAATATGTTTCAAATATATGAAAATTGGCACAATTGCTTAGGCAATCAGTGAATAATTGAAATTCCTTAATTTAAATAACATTTTTCAATTCACAATCTATGTATGGCTCAAAAGAGGGCGGCAGCAAAGCTGAAATGTTAGAACAAATTGACGCTTCATTTTACTGCGGCCTGTCAGTTGGTACTTTGGGTCAATCCGGTAACAGCGCTGTAGTTCTATGAACAAAATACATGCATGTAAATAACATATTCTCGTATATATGTGGATATATAGTAGGAAATGCGCTTTCAAAAAATCAGCGTTGTTGGCGGTCGCGCGGAACTGAAAGATTAATTGCTTTTGCTGCGCAAGCGGTTGGCTTCGCCGCGCGCCAAATAAACCGTTCATGCTGGAAATTTTTCAATTTTCTGCAGCAGTTAGGAACTTGCTGGATCGTGTAGTTTTTCTATTGTAATTTTTATTATTTTTTGTATTCTAATTGAGCGCATAGCGAGCGCGTTGGCGCGCGAAAAAGTTGTGCGCTGCAATCAATGCAGTCTAATTGTTTGAAAACTTCATTTTTTTTGCGCAAACTTGTTTGTTTTTAGTGGTGCCACTAACAGTGGCATGCAATAAAAGAATGCGCACAAACAAAGCGCGCAAAAATCTCGCAAACAATTGCACTTGTTTTTCAATTAGTCAGGTCAATTGCCATTTATTGCGCTTAACTCATATTTTTTACTCTTTACTTCTTTGCAGGCAATCACCCGCGCGACGATGAAACCCACTCAGTCGCTCTGTCGGATGCCAACGCACCACGCGTACGCCACACCTACATCGACGACACCTACGGCACCAGCCTGCCGCCCGATCTGCTCGCCTTCCCGGCACGCGTGCCGCCCACCTCACCTTCCATGCAATCGTCGCACAGCAACATACCGGAACAAATCATCTATGGCATACGCTCACCACCGCTCACCAGCCCCGTGTACGCGCACATGACACCGCATGGCATCTATGGCACCACAACCATCGCTGCCGCAACACCGAACGGTTTCATGACACTACAACATCCGAAATCGCGCAACTTGGCGCTCATCGCGGCGGCCAACAATCGTCAGCAGCTGCAACAGCAACATGTACACGCCCACCTGCCGCCGCAGCAGCATGGCGGCGCACACCAACAGCAATCACCGTTCTTGCCAGCGCCCGTTATGTACTCACCCACCACAGCGGTGGTGATGAAGCAAGGCTACATGACGATACCGCGCAAACCGCGCGTTCCCAGCTGGGCGCCCTCCACATCCACCACAAATGCCACACAACTAAGCGAATTTCAATCGCCCACATCGCCAAATCCCAGCGAAACTGGCACCGCCACCACAGCCGAATTGCAAGCGGAGCCTGTGTACGACAATCTCGGTCTGCGCACAACAGCCGCCGGCAATTCGACGTTAAACTTGCACAAAGTACATCCGGAGGCGAGTAGCGGCGCTGCGACATCGACGCGCTACACAATGCGCGACCGCCCGTTACCGGCAACGCCGAGCCTTACTTCGGTGGCGTCATCGAGCGCATCGGCCGCCATGCAACAACAGTCGCAGCCGCAGCCACAGCAAGCGCAGCAGCAGCTACAACAACACACGCCAACAAAACAAAACAAAAGTGTCGCGAGCACATCGGCGGCCGCCGCGACTGCAGCGAAAATCTACGAGCCCATACATGAGCTGATGCATAATCATCATATGACAACGACCTCCGACACGGAGCCGCTTTATGGCACCGCGCGACATCACAACGGTCTCACCATTGTGCCGAGCATCAGCGGCAGCAGCGCACTGAACACTTCCAGCAGCACGAACGCGTCGACGGGTGAGCCCACGAAAGTGGCGAAAATACCGCCACGCCCACCACCAAAGCCGAAGAAGAAGATGTCGGTGACAGCGACACGCGGCGGCCAAGGCAGCACCAGCCAACTGTTCGACGACGAGGGCGAGGACGGCACTGAAGTTTAGTTGCACGACAACAATGGCGGCGACAGCAACAGCAACACCAAGGACAACAGCGACGACGCCACCTAAAAGTTTGCGCGAAAAAATGGCAGCTCATAATAATAAACCATATGCAGTGACAGTGTGGAGCAGCAACGAAAATGTATGGTAAATATGCGAAAGCGTAGTGTATAGGTATATGTAAGTAAGTACGTACATATGTATGTATTTGTATAGGTAGGTATGCATGCAATAGTTAGTTGGAAAATAATTGGAAATCAACTAAAGAAAGTACGCGGTTCGCTGACGCCTCTGGCGGGTGTGGTGAGTTCGGAAGGTGGATGTGTTGTAGTGTATACATAAAGTAGCAGCCAAGAGTCACACTTTAGCCTTTCTTTGCAGCTGCGGTGACAGTTACTTGACGGCAAACATGTGGATGTAGATTTGATATGTACATAACTGTCAAAAAAGCAAACGTATTACTGTCATGGGAAACATTTTTTGTTTCCTTTAATCCAGTATTCCAATCTAAAATTTTGCCCCACCAGTTTTAATGCTTCATTTAAACAATCACGACACACCCGACTGTTTAGGAAACGCATAAACTTAAAGCTCAAAAGTTTCAAAGCTCATTTTCGGGTATCATCACTAGTCCCAATCCATTAACTTGTTAAATATTTAATCCCTATCTGGTTCAACTAAGTTCTTTAATATATTACAAATACCATAATCAGATAATAATTACTGTTATGATGAAATTCACCACATTTTTTCACATTTCTTTTATCAACCATCGAAGAATTGTGATTAAAGGGTGCTAAATATGACGGCGCTACGACCATGCTGTGGTGAGTTATTAAAAAATAGTATGGTGAAAAGGTTCATATCAGTCTGAGCTGAAGCTCTTCAACTTCCCATCACTTACGTCCTTTCATTATGCAGCTACCACCATGTGGTGAAATATTGAAAAAATGTTTTAATCTATTCTTGAGCTAAATAACTTTCCACATCTCAGATAATAACCTTATCTTTTTTTGCATCATTAAACATTGCGATAAAATGTATGGTGAAATATTGAAAATAGTGTGATGAAAAAAGTCATATTGGTCTAAGCTTGAACTATGTATATAGTTTCCCAACATCTCCGTCTCAGATAATAGGCTTACCATGATTGTTCCCAGCATCAAGCAGTACGACAAAATGTATGGTAAAATATTCAAACTAGTGTGGTGAAAAATTCATATTAGTCTGATCATATAACTTTCTATTATGTCCGCATTAAATAATAACCTTACTATTTTTGTTTGTACCATCAAATATTGCGGTAAAATGCATGGCGAGATATTCAAAGCAGTGTGGTGAAAAATTCATATTGGCTTGAACTATATAACTTCCATCATCTCTGCCTCAAATAGCAACCTTATAATTTTTATTTGTACCTTCGAAGATTGCAATAAAATGTATGGTGGAATATTTAAAAATAGTGTGGTGCAAAATTAATATTGGTCTGAGCTTGAGCCATATAACTTTTCATTATCTTCGTCTCAGATAATAACCTTACCATACATTTTTGCACTATCAATATTTGCGATAGAAAATATGGTGAATTATTCCAAGTAGTGTGGTGAAAATGCAAATTTAATTGAGTTTAAGCTATATAACTTTCCATCTTTCCGATAAAAGGTGTGGTGAAATACTAAAAATAGTGTGGTGAAATATTCTAAATAGTGTGATGAAAAAAAATCTTCACTACAAAATGATTTTTTGAATTTCAAAAATTAGAACTCCACAATAGCATAATTTTATCATTTTAACTTTTGTTGATCAACATCTGCTTCTTTGACCACTTATTTTTGAGAGAAATATATTTCCACAAACTAGTTTTCCAAAATCCAAACGAGCTTTAAATTCATTATGCTTTAAACGTTTCATATGTGTTGAATAGACCAGTAACATTACTATAAACTCAACGGTAAATAAGTATATGCACCAAACTGTCCTCAATGCAACACACCACTCGAATTCACCACCTCGCACATGAAGTGTGGCTAATCGCGTGACGACTTGTGTGCCAAACGACTGATGTAGAGTTTAGTAAATTACACTGAAAATTACAAATAGAAAAACAAAAGCAAAAGAGAAAACAAAAAAATAGAGAACAACACTTTTAGAAAACATGAAAATGCAATAATGGAAATTCAAGAAGAAGAAGAAGAAAAATAAGAATGAAGAAATGCAACTAAAAGGACTTTCATGCTTCAAAAGTAGTAGTGCACAATTTCAAAGAACAAATTAGTACAACTTTTTTGCTTCGTCTCTCGTCGTATCCTCTGTTGTTTTTGTTGCTTTTGCCATTTTCAATTTTAACTACAACAAACATTTTTAATTGGGCAACAATGAAATAGAAAAACAGAAAAAGAAATGAAGGAAACACTTAAAATTGGCGCACTTTGCACAGTGAGAGAAGGCATAAAGAGCGAAATCGAGCGGAAGTGCAGAAAAAGCTTTGTAGCTGTAAAAGCTGTAAGCAGGATATGCTGTCGGCTGGAAGCGAAAATTACGATTGCAGCTGCAATATGGTGCATTGAACTTTGGCTAGCATATATAACGCCGATATTTTACCACTATTGGCCGATTTGGGTGAGCGTTTCTCACGTCTTTCGCTTAATTTTTACCATACGCCCTTAACAACAACAAAATTTCTAAACTTAAAAAAAGCTGCAATTTTTTTTACATATTTTTTTACTATTTAATTGTAAGTACAGTAGCGATATGTACATTCTTAGCTAGGCATATATTTGTAAAAAGAAGGAAAAAACAAAAACAAAAAACGAAAAAACAAGAAAAGAAAACAAGCGATAATGAAAACGAGCAACTAAGTTAGTAAAGTTTAACTTTATATTTTAAGCGAAATTTTCAAATTATAGACGAAATGTGTAAAACTGAAGAATAGTATGATATATTATATACAAATATATATAATAAATATATATGTATATGCAGAGAGTAAGTGTTAAGCTAAGAAAAATGTTTTAGTGCTCGTACATAGGCATGTATGTAACTAATTGAAGTAATTAAGCAAATACTTGTAATGAATTAGTGTAATGAAGGAAAGAAGTAAAGCGAGCTCGATCGATTGCGTGCTTTGAAGAAATGTACAATATTTAAGCGAAATGATTTTTAAGCTAACAGATTGCTAAATGTAACATACATACAAACATACATCCATAAAATGCATTATATATATAAACATTATATATATAGTATATACCGCTAAATTGTATGTAATTATTCATGCGTAAATATTACAACAGCAAAGCGATGTATAACAAACTGGCAACATTTTCCAAAATATGCATATTTATAAAAAAAATAACTAACAAAACAATAGAAAATTTTTTAAAATGTAAATTAATGTTATTTTAGTAATGTTTTTTCGACATCATAATTGAAAACATATACACAGTTAGTGTAAAAAACAAATTTTTTGTATCATAATTGCAAACATGCATACATACAGACAGTGTACAAGCGCGAAAATAACTGTAAATATTTCAGATTGCATGTGTTGATGCAACTTATTGCTGATGAGTACATAGCCAGCAATGTATGGCCGGCGTTGTATAATGCAAATTGTATTTGTAGAATTTTTATTATAAAAATAAGCAACAGCAATTACCGTTAACACAAACCAATAGCATAATTATGCCGAAATCCTGCAGCTAATTTGAATTAAAATTGTAATTTATTTAAAATTCATATAAAAAACAAGCAAACATATAACATAAAAATAGAAAAGAACGAGAAAAAATTAATTGAAAATGTATATAGCAAGCACACATACATATGAACACTCCTACATACACATGTATACAGAAAATACTTAAACACAGGACCATAAAAAAAAACTCTCCAGAGCCCAACTGGAAATAATCGCTATTGTGTGAGTATTATATATATTTTTTTTAAATTAGTAAAATGATTTATTTTAAATTTTTAATATTTTATTTTATTTTTTTTGGAAACTTTGTAATTTTTTGATATTTAATTTAATTTTTTTTAATGCAAAAAAATGTTTACCTCCAACTAAAATATTTGAAAATTTTGAACATAATTTCTAAATTTATTTTTTTTTTCTTAACTTAAATTCATTTTAGTTTTGTTGAAAAGAAAAGCTCGACAATTATTTGCTCACAAATTATTAATGATTTTTTTATTTTCTACTATTCTAATATATATATATGTATATTTTTTTAATATCGGAGAGTTATTTAAATTTACATTTTTTTTAAGAAACCGGAAATGTATTTTCTCACAATTTATCAGAAATTTTTTTTCTGCAATTCGTTAAATTATTTGTCCTTCATTTTTAATATTTATTTGTTTTTTTTTTTTTGAAAAATCTAGAAAAATTATTTATTCCTAGTTTTTGATTTTTTTTTATTATTTTTCCTTCATAATTTAAACTTATTTATTTATTTAAATTTAAATTTTTTTAATAGGACCAAAAAATTGTTTTCTCACAATTTATTAATATTTTTTTTTTTTGCCATTTTTTTGAAAAATTTAGAAAAATTATTTATTCCTAGTTTATGAATTTTTTTTATTGTTTTTTCCTTCATAATTTAAATTTATTTATTTATTCAAATTTAAATTTTTTTAATAGGACTAAAAAATTGTTTTCTCACAATTTATTAATATTTTTTTTTTGCCATTTCATTAAAATTTCCTAAAAATTAGCCAGAAAGCGATCTCATTTGCTAAAATTTATAGCCAAACAAAAAATTAAAGTATTTTTGTGATATAAATTTTCGCCGAAAAATCACATATTTTGATTCTGGGATTTTTTAAAAATTCTTAATACTATAATAAAAAAATATTTGTATATGAAACCCATATAATTTTGCATACATTTTAGAATAATTATATAATTTTTCCAGCAACCTTAACAAAAACCTGCTTAAAATCACTCCAACTCAACATAACCTAGAAATCTCACGATAATCCAATTCAACTAGAAAAAGTACAAAAATTGTTGCTTCAGCCTACAGTCGCTTCTAGCAATTCCCTAACCGAATAATATTTTGGCCATAGCATACAATTTCCAGTTGGGTCACTGATTTTTTTTTTTTTGTTTTTGGGCTAAACAAATTACTATAATTTGCCTATAAAGCCAATAAATTAGTAACAATGCATTTAAGTGGTTTGCAAAAAGTTGAAATCAAAAGAAGTAGAAGAATTGAAAGAATGTGGCTGGCGACAGTGCTTAGTACGGTAAATAAGAAAGATTGCCATGATATTAAAAAAGGATCAAAATAGTTCAAAATTGTTGATAAATTTACTAAAAAGGCATTATAAAATAATTCAAAGTAGCAAATTTTTTTTTATTGTAATTTAAAAATATTGTTCAATTTACATTTTTTTTACATACAGAAGTACATATAAGCATATGTAAATTTGTATTCTCTAACTTCACTCTAAATTCTCAAATTCGAACAGACTATTTCAACAAAGCAGCTTAAGTGTAAGAGTATTTACAATTTTTCAATTTTCACACACTTTTGTAAAAAAAATCGGCACAAAAAATTGTTTTCCCAACATTTTTATATGCAACATGTTGCTAGCAACATTTTACAAGTATGCCGTTTTCATGCTAGAGTGCACAAAACGAAAATTAAATAACTGTATTAAAAATTTAAAAAGTTCAACACTTAGCAACAATGTTGCGCAACATGCCTGAAATATTTTAAAATTATGCCAACTTCATGCTAAAATGTTCAAATTAAATTATCGCCAACAACATTTTAAGAGTTCACAACTTAGCAACCATGTTGCACAACATGCCGGCCACATTTTAAAATTATATCATTTTCATGCCAAAATGTTTGAAAAGAAAATTAAATTATTGTCTGAAACATTTTAAAAGTTCAACACTTAGCAACAATGTTGCGCAACATTCCAACAACATTTAAAAATTATGCTAACTTCATGCTAAAATGTTCAAATTTAAAATAAAATTATTGTCAACAAGATTTGAAAATTTCAACACTTAGCAACAATGTTGCGCAACATGGTAGCAATATTTTCTAATTATGCGGTCCTCATGCTAAAATGATTAAATTTAAAATAAAATTATTGTCAACAAGATTTGAAAATTTAGCAACAATGTTGTAGAATATGCCAGCAACATTTTACATTATGTCATCTTCATGCTATAATTTGCAAAACTTCACTTAAATGACTTTCTACAAAGTTTAAGAGTTCAACACTTAGCAACAATGTTGTTCAACATGATAGCAACCTATTACAATTATGCCAACTTCATGTTAAAATTCTCGCAATTACATACACTTAAATGATTTCCTACAAAATTAAAAAGTTCAACACCTGGCAACAATGTTCCGCAACAATGTTGCGAAACATGCTAGCAACATTTCACAAATTATAAAATTTTATGAAAATGTATAAAATGCACTTCAAAACTTTAAGGCTTAACAACAATCTTGTGCAACATGTCTCTGGTGCTGTTTATTTATGATTTTTTGGTATTATTAAGTTAAACAATGTGTTAATGAAATGGTAATCTGACAAAAATATGATATTTTTTGTAATCTGCGCTCGCTAAATTGAATTTATATTAATTTTACAAATTTGTTGTATTTTCGAAAACAATGTACAAATTTTAAACACAAAATCAAAACAATTTGTGCCTGTCCTTATTACGTTCTATTCCAATATTGTCAATGATGTATGCATTTATTACAACAAAAACGCAAAATTTATGCACTCAACGAATTTTTAGCAGCAAATGCTAACGTAAAGTATTTATTCCACAAAAATTTCGCATATTTATGGCGCTCAAAAAATTAGACAAAATTTAATTACTGCGAGTTTATTTGATTATAAGAATTTTCTATTAAAAATATTTTGTATAAATTTATTGTAGTTGTAATTTAAGCGAATTTACATAAGTTTAACATATTTTTATTATTTTTACAGTTTAGAAGTATGAAAATATTTAGGTTAAATGAAGTAATGTTTTGGTACTAAAGCTCTCATTCGTTTGGTTCAGCCTTTGTATTATATATTATATACATACATACATATGTATATGTGTATATATATATTTTTATTTCAATAATTACAATAATTTGACGCATAATGTATATTTTTTGTAAGCGCATTAGTTTTTTACACGAAGGCAACCGACTCTAGCATTTGTAAGCCAAGCGTTTTAAACGCATAAATTATTCTACTTCGTATTTAATTTGTATTTTTTAGCAACGCACTAAAGTAAGCAATCACTTTTTATTAATTCCTATAAATTAGGCATTGATTTCACCACAATCAATTAAGCATATGAGCTATTTTCCGTTATGTAACACGACAATTGCTGCGCGCATACAATTCAAACACAATAACAATTATAATTTGCTATTATACTTTCACATACACACGCACACATGCATATGTACATAATTATAAACATATTTATAAGTTTAAAAAAAGCAAAAAAAATGCCACTTTATCGCATTAATTGAAATTGTGCGTAATTTTTTGTACTCCTTAAATGAAACCGCACAACAAACACACATACAGACACATACAAACAACAATAATGAAGCTAGAAATAATTATTTATAAAAAATGTAACAAAATACACCCGCAACCATTACTCACACACGCATACATACATATGTAAATTGAAACAATTATATTTGTAGCTAGCAAATAAGCGGAAATGAAAAAAAATCGCAAAAAAACCGAAAGCAAAACAAAGCGAAATTTAACAAACAAATTGTGGTCGAAGTAAATTAGCACCGCTAACGGTGTCATATACAGCTGTGTATGCGTATTGTATGTATTAAATTTATAGCTATGCAAAACACATACACCTAAACATATACGATAAGCTACATACTTGCATAGTAATAAAATAATATAATTAATTATATACATAGATATAAATATATATATAAATATAGAATTATAATTGCAAATACAATGTATTATTAATATTATGAGTATTAAATATAATTTTTTTATAAATAATTAAACAAAAACACAAAATGACTTCTCATTTGGCACTTACAACAGGTAATAATAGTAATTAAGTAGTAAGAAAACGTAGCATATACGCGTGGCGCTCCCAACAGGGTGCACTGCTGCTGCGGCGATTTGCCGGTTATTGCTGAGTTGCGAAAAGTCTTGCATATGCGCAGGCGTAGTGGTGCAGGGTGCACTGGCGGCCACAAAATAATCTCTGTAGCCACCTGCTATCGATGCTGGGTGCCTGGTGCAAATGTGACTATTTGAAATTTGGATTTTTGTGGGACGCCCGCCGCGTGTGTGCTGTGTGTGTGAGTGCGAGTGCGAGCATGCATGCAAATGAGTAATTTAATGGAATTGATTTTTATTGAATAAAAATGTTTAGGAGGGGCGATTTAAAATTTAATAAATTAGAAAAATATTATAAAAATTTAAAAAATAAATAAAAAATAAAAAATGTAAATTAATAGACATTAAATAAAAATTTATTAACTGAAAATAAAAATAAAAAATGAAAATAATATTTAAAAATTATGAAAATATTAGTTTTATAAATATTGGCCAAACAAATAAAAACTAGTAATTATATATAAAATTAAAATAAATGAATTCAAATAGCAAAATAAATTTCAATAAAAATTATAAAAAAAATAAAAATAAAATTATAAAATAAAAAAATAAAATAAAAACAAGAAATTAAATATAAAACTTAGAATTAAAAAAAAATGACTTTAATATAATTATTGAAAAAATTAAAATTGAAACGTAAAATTTAAATTTAAAAAATTATTAAAAATATATTGTATACAGAAAAAAAAATATAAAATTAAGTCACAGAAAATTGGAAATAAAAGAATTTAAATAAAAATTTTCAAATAAATTACAATAAAAGTGCAAATTGAAAATAAAAAATACAAGAAAAAGTAAAAAATGAAATATAAAATATAAAATATAAAAATTAAAATTAGAAAAAATGGTTATAATATAATATAAAATTAAAGAAAGAACTAATATTGAAATATAAAATTTAATATTTTTAAATTAATGGAAGTAAAAGGAAGTAATTTTTTAATAAAAAAATAGGAGGACAAAAATAAATAAGAAAAATCTAAAAAAAAAAATTAATTCAATTTAAATAAAAAAAACAAATATATAATAGTTTAAATAAAAAATAAATAAATTTTAAATAAAAAAAAAATACTAAATATTTATATCACAAAAAACAAACGAAAAATATTCGAAACAAAAATTTTGAAAAAGTTTAAATTAAATTATTTAATAAAAAATTACTTCAATAAAAATAAGAAAAAACTATAATTCCAAAAAGTTGTAAATACAAATTATAAAAAAAACTAAAATAAATGTATAAATTAAAAAAAAAAAATTAAAAAATTGTATTTAAAATGTAAAAACAAATTTTTAAATAAAAAGTAGGAAACTATATAAAAAAATAAAATAAAGTACAACATTTAAGTAAAAAAAAAAATTAAAAAGAAAATTAAAATTAAAAAAATTATTAAAAGTTTAACAAATATGAGATTAAAAAAAAAAATTATTTAAAATTAAAAAAAAATGGAAAAAATTAAAATATAAAATGCAAGTAATATCAGAGAAAAAATTAAATTAAAAATTAAATTATTTGGAAAGTAAAATTAAAAATTAAAATAAAACAAATAGAAATAAAAATTATGAAAAAGTAAAATAAAAATAATAACATTACAAAAATATTTGGAGAAAAAGATAAGAAAGATTAATTTAATATAAAAAATGAGAATTTGAAAAAATTAAATCTAAAAAATAAGAAACAAATAAAATACAAAATTAAACTTAAAATTTAATAAGAAAAATAGAAAAAAAAAAAAAAATAAAAACTGAAATAATTTGAAAAAATATGATATTGAATATGAAATTATTTGGAAAAAAAATTAAAATTTAAAACTAAAAACAAATAAAAGTATAAGTATAAAAAAATAATAATATTTAAGACAAAATTAAAATATTAAAATATAACTACAAAACTTTTAGGAAAATAAATTATTTACAATTAAAAAAGAAAAATTGATAAAAGAATCAAAATAATTATATATTAAGAAAAAATAGAAAATAAAAATAAAAAATAAATTGAAATTTTATGAAAAAATTTTATTTAAAATTCTATGAATTTAAAATTAAATTTTATATTTTGAATCTTTAAGATTTAAGTAAAAATAAGAACAAAAATTAATTTTAAAATTTAAAATAAAAATTGCATGGCTACAAAGGAAATGAAGGAAGCTGTTTAGATACTTTTAATGATTTTTTAATGATTTCTAATGCCGAAAAAATCACTCAAAGCGAAAAATCAACAATAAATTAAAGCGACAAAATAAATTGCAACGAAAATAAAAATAAAATTGAAGCTCAAATGTCAGAAGTTAGTGCACAAAAGCAAGGAAAAGTGGCGAGGGAGGAAGGTGACTTTTTTGGCTGCTCAACAAACGAAGCAAGCGAGCTTGAAAGCAAGGAAGCATTTGAAATACTAAACAGTTTTAGCAGCCATTCAGTGCCACAAGTTTTTTTGCTGCAATCACTGCTTGACGCTGAACTTATTTTGCTGTCAAACGGAAACGGAAATGGAAATGGTTCTGGTCAAAGCGAAAGCACAACAAACAGCAATAGCAATTGCATTAAAAGTAAGTACATTGAAGCATTGTAAGAACCAACTGCGCGCATTGCCAAAATAAATAAAAGACAACACACTTAAATGCTTTATAAGTATGTAACATATATTTATATACACAAACCATTTTTTACAACTAATTTATAGGTGGAAGGTGTAATATATTTTTGGTGGATAAAATCTTAAAAATACCACAGAGACCTTAGCAGACTAAAAAAAAGTTCATAAATACTGAGTGAAAAAAAGCTAATAATAAACTCTTCTGTTTTTGATATTTTCTAGAATACTTTTTATCTTGAGTTGATACATTTTTCATCTCCTCATTGATAACATCTTCGTTTGTAGCAAATTTTAATTTTTCCATAATTCGCTTGAGTTTTGGTGTGAGGTAATTTTATGCCAACGATTCTAATCAATACTGATACTTAATTCCTTAAACTGGGCTGCTGATATCATTCTTATTCTCAATGACTCTTCCTTGGCCACCTGGTTGTTGATATATGAAAAAGGCAAGATTGAACTTCGTTATTGGAAAAACTTGGGTCTGAGCAAATAACTATGAAGGCATCTCAATCCTTTGTAGATATTGTTACTATCGAGTAAGCGGTATTCTAGGCTTGAATATCTTGGATTCGGCTGCTCATGTAAAGGAAGTCCGGGGTCTGATTCGAAAAATAGAATAAATAAATAAGAGTTAATATTTTAATAACAAATCAGAGAGTTCAATATTTAAATTAAATGAAAATTAAATTTTCGTTAAAATAATGAATATATCTTAAAGACCTGAATATGTATTCAAAAAAAAATGGAGTAAATTAATTAAATAGGTCAATCAATAGGTCAACAGGTCAACTTAAGAAGCTATTAGATGTGTCATTGAAAGTAAAAAATCCGCACAACGTAGAGCCATAAATGCAAAAGAATTGTTTTGCTGTGAACCTAAGACATCTGAAGTCAACAACACTAAATGGGTGGACATGACCGGCGCTCTAGAATAAAACTTTAGTATCTCCGTCTACCACAGAGCTCTAGCATGTAGCTACCTTAGCAATAAAAAAAACTGCTGCACCAAACTAAAGAGGGATCACACAAAATACGTTTACGTCAGGAGCAGCACATGGAACCATTTTATGCCCAGACCTACAACCCTATACTAAAACTCGACATTTAAGGCGAATCGTACTTAACTGGGTACGCGGCCGACACTATAGCAGTCATTACAGCCCAAGTCATAGAAGAAGCGCGAATAAAGCTAAATCAAGTCATGATACAGACGCAGTTTGGCTTGATCCACACAACATTTAGCTCGTTACGGAAGAACAAAGCTATTACTGCTAGCAAATAAGCACATATCTCTTGAAATAAGTATGTGAATGACTACGAATATTCTAAGGACACAAAAAGCTACCTAGGCGTAAAACAGGACTCCAAGTGAACTCTCTGAGTACAAATCCAGCGAACTGCAGGAAAGGTAGCGAAAACCATCTCCCAGCTTAGTAGACTTTTGACCAACATAGGGAGGCCCAGCCAAGAAAAGAGAAAGCTCCTTATGTCGACACTTATCAGCGTTCTATTATACGGAGAACAGAGAATTGGGCTAATGTGCTAAAACAGAAAAATCGGCATAAGGTATTGGGCAGAGCACGCGCACCGCACTCTCATTTTACCGAACAGTCTTAGGTGATACAGTATTAGCTATAAGCGCTAATGTTCCAATCGTACTTATTGCAACGATAAAAAAAGCTGTGGAAATTAAAGAAAAACTGAAAACAAAAAGAAGGCAATTGAGCATCTAAAAAAAACGATATCTGCGTGACAACGAAGATGGAAGAATCAGATACACGACAGGTGGGCGGCGAGATTTATAAGATATCTAAACTTATGGAAAGGTCGTAAATTTAGTGAAGTCAACTTCTAAACAAGGCAGCTGCTATCCGGTCACAGATACTTCGAAAAGTATCTTCACAGAATGTGATAAGTCAAAAAGCTGTCATGCCAATACAACGATGATAAAAAAGATGACATTACAGGTATATCAATGTGAGGAATGGCAGTGGAAACGTACCGTCGTAGAAGACTTGGATGACTCAATAAAAGTGGACAATTTAATCAGCATCTTGCTGGAGATTTTGCAGAAATTCGCAGCAAATTTATTACGCAGCTAAAAATGGAGCTAATATGAGATTTTCAATGAGCAAAATAAAAAGCCACCCTTAAGTAATGCAAACGTGTTCCCAGTGTGGGTAACGTTTTCTTATAGGGTATTTTTAGTGACCTATAGTTGGTACATACGACAGTACTGGTGATGCGGAAGGCACTCTCTATGCCTTTACTCGGAAAAAAAATCAAAAAATATAAAAGAGTTGTTCAACAGGAAATATGATGAGATGGACTATTTTATAATAAATCTGGATAAAATTGAAAAAGCGGAAAAGCCGTTTTGTATATAAAACGATGTGATAGGAGATGACGATCAATGATGATCTACAGTCAAAAAAACTGAACAAATTTTGGTTTTGATTAAATCAGAAAAAAATTCAATGGTGATGAGATCATTTGTCGCTGAATTACCACTCATTTTGAGAATACACTCCAGCTCTGAAAGCCTTTGACGGAGTACCCGCCGAGGGAAGCAGAGGAAGAGAAAGAACTCCACTCAGTTGGAAAGACCAGGTGGAGAAGGACCTGACTATGCTTGGAAACCTCAATAGCAGCCAAACAGCGAAAAAGAAGAACGACTGCTGCGCTGTTGTGTCTAAGCGAATAAAGAGGAGAAGAAGAATTTTGAGAAAAACAAGTTTAAAGATAAAATGCTTCAACTAGGCAGCCTTTTAAAGTGTACTGTAATTTAAAAATTATTTAAAATATGTATTCATTTAAAATGTATAGGGGTTAGAAGTATAGATTATCGAATATTGCAAAATATTTTTTCAAAATATCAAGCTAGGAGCGCCTCTTAAAATCTTTTATGCTAGGGCAAACGAGTCTTTATTGATTTTATGAAAATGGTCAATTAAAAATCGTCTCTCTCTCTTCTAATATAAATTTTTCATAAAAATATTTCCATTTTACAATGTGAAAAGCTCACGTTATTTCAGATTTTTAATGAACATTCTATTTACTGATGAAAACATTTTTGAACAAATGCCGTTAATCAAGCGCCAACATATTTCAGTTGCCCTTCAAAAGTCGACGCTCACAACAGGGAGAAACTGAAAGTTTTAAAATTTTTAAAATTTTAATTTTTTGTTACTGTAAGGCTGCATGTTTACACACACATACACATACAGTTGCATGGATGCGTTGTCGGACACTTTTTCCTATTTTTTTTTTACATTTTGCCACAGCGCATGCAAGCGTGCACATGCGAATGTGTGAGAATGCGAGCGTGCGTGCGAATGCGATAGTATGTGTGAATGTGTGAGCGCATCTTTGCACTCGCTTCCGGCAAGCACACTAAATGAATCTCTTTAGCTTTTTAGAGCTTGTACTTACTGCTGAACAAGCCATTTCAATTTTTTTTCTCATTTTTTTTTTTTGCATTTTGAATTGCTTACAGTGTTTGCTAGTTGCTGTTGTTGTTGTTGCTGCTCCTTCATACACTCGCTTCCCCGCTCACATGACTGGCAGTGTTGTTTGCTTGTTTGAAGTTCGCCGTTTGCTATTAGTTGCATGTCAACAACGCATGCGGCACAAACGTTCTCAACAACAACAATGGCAAACACAAAAACATGTGTGCGTGTAAATAGATGGTTTTTTTTAATATGGTAAAATTTCACCGAAATGATGAGGACCATTACCACTGCTGGTGTGTGAATTAGAAAATGATTATTATTAAATTCCACTTGAATCTTTTACTTTTCCAGTACACAAACCAAAAAGCAATTAGTAAAACGGGATTAAACTTTGCACGAATAATGCCTTTAGTATATGCCACTATATGAAAATTGTCGAATCCAACAAAAACTGTTTAAGCCCCTAGAAAGCAAATATTTGGATCCCAGCGGCTATAGTTGACTTTTGTTCAAAAATATCGGTCAACGCGTAAGATACACAATTGAAATTGTATCAAAAATGGGTTGAATCGGATCAATACTTCCCTGAGCCCCAATGAAATCGTGTGAATTTATAAAAAAGATTATTTTATGAAACTTACTTATATATATTGTACGCATTACAAACAATGATGCAATTTGGTCAATAATATGTCCAGTCACCATCGGCGTCGATAATTGCCTGGCATCTCCGAGTCATGCTTTCTACTAATTTGACGGCGAATTCTAGTGGCAAGGATCTCCAGATCCGACGAATTTCGTAAGACAACTGCTTCAAAGTGTACGTCAAAGTGTATGTGCGTCTTCCACGAAGCTTCTGTTTAATACATGCCCACACATTTTCAATAGGTTATAGTTTGCATCGGGCGACTGCGACGGTCAATCCAATGTAACGATGCCAGATTGAGTTTTCCACTGAGTACAGAGCTTGCTGTAGAATCCAATCTTCATTTTTTCTGATGAACCATCGTTTGGCAGATAGCAGTAAAGCCTTTTTGTAGATTTTTATTATTTTCTCGGCATTTAAATTGTCAGTCACCGAATCCCTGCTTTGAGAAGCAGCCCCAAAGATGCACCTTTATTCCATGTTTTACGGTCCGCTGAGCAAGCCTATTGGTGGAAGTTGACCAGGCTCGCATGAGAACAGAATGCGCCCATATAGAACATTCATCAGTAAAAATAACATTTTCAAAATCTCTATCAATATTTTCATGCCCAAGCGAGTTGCTTTGGCACAAGTTTTTCAGTCAACAGAGGCTTCCTCATTGTGTTGTGCCATTTCAGATCATGAGTATGAAGAAGGGTTCGAATAGTTTCGTAGGATATATCAGTGTTAAAGCAGGACTCCGCGAAAACAGTCTCACTATTCCTTTTTCATCTTTCTTGTTCACTTTTCCTATCGAACCACGTTCTGGTAAATCATCGACATTTGTAGCCACTATATATCGCTGTATCCACTTCTGCCTTCGACTTTCTCATATATTTAGCATCCGCTGATTGCCACATTTTGGGACCTTTCGGGTGGATGCAAAGGAACATAGCTTCGTAGCGCGACGCGTACTTAGCACTCATGGCGTTTAAGGTGATTCTCTTTAAAAAGATCAACGACAACTAAACCTTTGTTGACAATGCATCGAGGACAAAGCGAGAGTGAAATCTTTCAAACTGTAGGATATTGCCAGACCTCATACAAGTTTGATGACTCACCAAAAGTTTTTGCAGCTTGAATGGGACGTGGTATGACACACACATTATTCTTCAGACTTGGCACCTTCTAACTACTAACTTGTTCCGGTCTCTGAAATTTTTTTGCACAAGAGAACATTCACCTCAAATCACGACGTCAAAAACTTGGTCCAGTTTAATGCCACCAAATATCAAAATTTTATTTGCCCGAAATTAATATCTTGGCCGAAGAATGGCAAAAGGTATAGGATCATAATGCAGAAAATACAATTTTATAAAATGTTTTACATAATGAAAAAAATTTGTTTAAATTAAAAGAAGGATATTACCAATAGACCGGTGGTACAATGGTTATTTCTCCGGTCTATGTATTTTCGGTCCATAAAAGTATTATAAAAGCAAATTAAATATTTTTTGTTGCCAGAAATTGAAGAAATCTGCTCGAACAATCTGCACCATGAGCAGAATGGTGTATCAAACGACATTAGCTCTTTCCCAGCTTCCAAGTTCGATATTGGCGTTAATAGTTATGGACAATACTATCTCGGAGCTGCAGTTTATCAAAGCAAAACTTTTTAGGTTAACTGTCTAGATAACAGTTCATGTTTTATGAAGAATTTCGAGGAACCTATTTCTAGGTTATATACAGAAAATGTCACCAAATTGAATTCATATTTCTAATATTCTCATACTTGAAAACCAACTAAATATAAGTTATGTTTCAAAAATATACTTTTTTCCCCTTTAGATGACTTTTGGTAATCTGCATCTCCCGTTGAACAAATGCGACCGGGTTTCGCTGCATGGCATTAGAAATATTTAACCATTTCAGTAAGGCAGAATACCTCATAATTTAACATAAAAAATCCCATGCGAATGGTTTCTGATAATGAAAGGTAACTCAGTTACAGCAAAGAAATGAATACAATCGCGGTCGAATAGTGGTTAGCCGATAAGTAAGCAGTGGCTACGCATGAATTGACTATTTGGAAGGGAAGTGTTTGCGGGAAGTTTTTTGAAGGGACTAATAGAGAATTGTCTGTTTTGAACTACCATTCCAACGAAAGGAACAATCGTCCAGAGTCGGCTAGCTATGGCCAATAGGAGATGTCTCCCACATCATTAGTGCATCGCCAGCAGCAACGGGAGCTTTGTTGAAAGGTTTTTATGAAACTGCCTTATATTATGGAACTGGCGCCAAGTTCTGTTCCTTTATATGCTATGTACGAGGTGGTTTGACAATTAAGTAAAAAAGCTCGCATGAGCAGGTCGAGGGTGAAAACGATGATTATTGCCTTCTTTGATAGCCGTGGAATCGTCCACAAAGAATACGTTCCACCGGAAAAAACTGTCAAGTCAAGTCAAGTCGACTATTGCCAAGTACTCGAAATATTGCGAAAACGAGTCAACTGGATCCTCCGTCACGAAAACGCGCCGTGACACACCGCCCTCAACATGTTCCAGTATTTGGCCTCTAAAGGGATCGCCGTGTTGCAACAGCCGCCTTATTCGCCCAACATGTCACCCTGTGACTTTTTTTGTTTCCTAAAACAAAATCGGTGATCAAAGGAACCCATTTTGAGTCGATTACGGACATCCAAGCGGCCGTTACGAGGGTACTCGCGGACATTCCAGTCGAAGCGTTCCAGAAATGTTACGAAAAATGGAAAACGCGCTGGAATCGCTGTCGAGCTGCACAAGAGGACATCTTTGAATAATTTTCAAATATACGGTTTTTATGCAATCAGTCTCATTACTTAATTGTCATACCTCGTATGACTTTGCTGCGAGTTAACAATGTGCCTGAAGAGATGCATGTAAAAATCGACTGTCCCAGGGCTTTGCTAACAAGAACAAAAGTTTTTACAAGAGTGGCATTAAATTACCTTCAAAGTGGAAACAAGTTATCGAAAAATTACCCGAAATCGGGTTATTTTAACTATGCTAAATAAATTCTTTAATTTAATGCAAAAATAATGTATTTATTTTTACTAAATTAATTTCTATTAAATAGGGACTAGATTTTCAAAACTTTAAAAGTGTTCTAAGCAAATTTTAGCTTCTTCAATTTCTAATGCAAATATGCGGAAACCTCAAATAACACACAAGTTGCTAAACACGAGTTTAAAAACCACATTCTCAAACGTTTTGCTGCATTCAGCAAGTAGAGACGTGCGAAAAACAAATTCAAATAATTTTCTGCTCTTCCGCAGTGATTTCTACAACTCAACGCGTTGCGCGGTCCCCACTTCTAACCAAAAAACGATGCAGAACTCTGTTTGGCAAGTTCGTTATCACTGACGTTTATATTTTATTATACATTTCCGCATATTCGTATATATGTATGTACTTATACAAAAGTACGAAACGCACACATACACGTTTCACTCTATTTTGCAGTGTTCACCTACTTTTCGCTGTTTGTTTAGCACTCAAAATGTTATGTACTGGAAATTCAGCAGCGTTAACACACACACACACACTCATAAACGGCAGATGTTAAATGGTGCTTGTGTGCGTGCGTGAAACGGCAGGTGGGACAGTGGCATGAAACACGAAAATGCATTTTGTTAAATGTATTTTTCTGTTCAGATAAGGAATCACAAAACATGAAAGTAAATGTTTATGAAGTCTAAAAATACTCACCACCGACATTCCGCGTTGTTGCTGCCGCCCCTCACCGCAGTTATATTAATGCATGGCATGCCTTTGTGTGCCACAAACACGATAGTAAGCGATTTGGCAGTAGTTTTATGTGTGCAGCACCGCCGGCACCAAGTGCTTTCTTGCCGTTTGACTTTTATTTTCGCTGCTACGATGTATGAATGCGAGTGTGTATGTGTGTGTGTACTCATTTATGCAGCGCTTGACCCACTTGCGCCAGCCAGACAGCCAAGAAAGTGGCGAAGAAACTCTAAAGGACCCGCCAAGCTGAAGGAATAGTTGAATCGCTGCGAGCGGTGTTTAAAGCGGAAAAGCACACAAATTTCACTATCGCAAGTCGCAAAACATGCAATTTGTTGGCGTTGATTACAAGCGAGTGCTGAAATATTATAAAAGTACAAAAAATTAACTAATAACTATGTAAAGTACTTGACTTTCGCTAACATGAAATTAACAAGTACATTACATTGAGTTAATTTATTCGAGAAAATGAACACGATGACAGGAAGTTAATGCTTTAGCATAAGTAGAACACATTTTGAAGTTATGAACATGCAGTTTTTTTACCTAAATTTAAAAAAAATGGTTTACTAACAGGGTTTTCAATAACAGCGCTCAAAAGACGGTTTGCAATATCAATGAAATTCTTTATTCCTGTGAAAGTACTTTCGATTCCATTATGTATAAAACATGATCTCTTTTGCATGGCCGTTACGGGCACGTTTGCAAAAGTCCAGACGCTGAATCCAATTTTAGTCGGTATTCAAGCATAAATCGGCCGATACTAATCAATCATAAGGGCGGAGCTGAATCAGTTGCCAAGAACAGGCTGAATAAAGCAAGCGTGACGTTGCAACGATTGCAATCGCTATGGAAAACACGTGTATATCTAAAGAAAACGAATGAAAAAAGCATTTGCTGAGTTTGGCTTCCGAAGGCCATACATTGATAACTAAACACAAGAATGATGCTTTAATGGAACCTATGAAGGAGCTAGAGTGTCAGTTGATCAAAGTTTAATGGAGAAGCCATGAAATTTTTTTTGAGACCTTAATTCTATATGTATATATTAGGGTGATTCAAAAAAAAAACTTTTTTTTTGTCGATTGGTACTAAGAAAAATAAGCTCTTTCATAATAATTTTTTTTTATTGAGTTATAATATTAATAAGAAATAAATTATTTTCCCAAAAATAATCAAAATTTAACTGTTAATATCTCTTAAACGGTTGGGTTTACGAAAAAATCATAGGAGACCCTTTTTGTAGAGCATTCAATTTCCTACAGAATCTAAGGAATCTAAGGAACAAAATATTTTATCAAGTAGTTGGAAACGAGATATAAATTTTTCTATCTGGTAATAAGAAAAAATAGAAAACTGTATGTAGGTGGACCTTCTCGTTACAATTAAAAACTCATATTTGGAGAGGCTTTCTTAGAGGTGTCTAGGAACCTATTTTTCCGAGTACCATTCGAAAAAAAATTTTTTTTGAATCATCCTAATATATATACTAGTGTAACACTTTCAAAAAATCGATCTTTTTGTTTTTAATATTTATATTTTATTTTCAAAAATATTCTGTGAAATCGGCAAAGTCGTATGTTGAATAGTTTTTGGATGACAGCGTTCCAAAGAGCGACCGCTCACAGGTGGAAACATATATAAATGAAACTTTAAACCCTTTTTCTCGAAGTTCCAGACATTTTTCAAAATTGCTGACATCATAAATTAACGAGAAATTAACCGATCGACTTTATATTAAGACTGACGATCTTTTTGATTCGTTGAAAATTGTCAATTTGGCATAAAAAAACGACAATTTTTTTCCTAAACAAACTAAATTTTTTTTTCAAAATTAGTCCATTTTGTTAATTTTTAATATTTTTCAAAAATTTTAGGTCATTGTATAGGAAATACTTTTAAATCTAATAAACTTTTTGATTTTTTTTTTCAACTACTCATTCGGCTGAAATCATGTCAGCAATGGGGCACTTTTTTCTGGCACCTCCGAAGACAGTACATAACTCCGTTACTTTTCAATATTTTTGTAAATAAAAAAAATCCTAAATTATATATTAAAATATATCTTATTACATCAAATGAAGTTTGAGATATTCAATAGAGTACTTTCTTTTAAAAAAATTCACGAAAATCAACTAATTGTTCATGGGTTATACTGTTATAGCCCCTTAATAGGAATAAAAAAAATTGTAAGATAGGACTAAGTTTTCTGCAAGCGTACACTTCCTATATACTATTTTTTAACCATCAAATATTTTCGAATATCTGCAAAAAACATGTGTTCAATACTCGCATTTAGACGAAATTTTGAATCGATTAGTTTCAAGCTAGGTTAAAAAAATATTATTTGAGATATATTTAGGTTAAGTAATGTCATCAGATAGGTTAGAGAAAGATCTTGAACGGTTTCATCTACTTTGGCATTTAACTATAGTATCTCGAACATACTATTTTCACTCAATTTTAATAAGATAAATCACAGATTGTTCGATATAAGGTCTAGTGTTGAACATACTTTTATAGACGAGTTTCAGTTTCAGGGATATATACGGTATACCTAAAGTCAACCGAAGTTACAAAAATGATTATATTTAGTATATTTAGATGGAGTAATGAAGGAATATCACTAATTTTCGACAACAAAGTACAGTGTATCCCAGATTTGTAGAGTTATCTTATATATTGACTAAGTATTATATATAATAGAAAGTCAATAAGAAATTCAAAACTCAAAAACCTTTAGTTCAAATATAAAATGGGTGAGGTTTTCAAACAAAAACAAACATTTTACAATGTCAAGTTACAATAAGTTTTAGAATCATGTTTTTTTTATAAAGAAATGTCTCCACTATGTTCGGTTTGACATAACCTTTCAAAAAATGTTTTGATGTCTCTCCTTATTGTTATATTTTATACAGAATTTCGTAGTTTAAGTTATATCACCTTATACTACTTCAATTAAAAGAATTTTTCGAGCCCCGCAACGCAATCCAGCGAAGGGGACTATATTTCCCCATTCATCCCCATATGCTGAACTGCTTTATATACAATCCCAGGAGAAGATGAATGCGATATTACAACAACCATTGCTATTGAGCTACTTGGCGGTAGCTAAAAATTTCTAGGGATAGAAATTCTCGAATCAAAATCTCCGTATGGACACCGACGAACTCCACTCAAACGTTGGTGAGAGACGAGGCTCGTAATCCAACTCCACTGCAACGGGAGCAGGTTGCGCTGATTGTAGTACTATCGCCAAGCCAGTTCTACAACACACGGGTGCCACAGTACATGAAGTCTTGGACCAAGAAAGCGTTCAGAGCTTTAACAAAGAAAAAAAAGATGAAGCCAAACAAGGTGGTAATGCAGACAAAGTGAGATACAAGGCGGCGATCGAAATATATAAGCGAAACGAAGGCAAGTCGAAAGTAAAGGAAGAGGAATGAAAACGACCGCCCATATTTCGCTGCACGCTATAAGCGAACAGAGACATATTATGCTTGAATTTAAACACGACTTAAGTCGAATTTTTACGCTTCATCCTCACATATAAAGTAAAAATTTTGATAAAATAGCTCTTTAAAATTTTTCTTAGATAATTTTTCCTAGAACAAAATGAGCTCAATGACCAATGGATGGTATGGAGTTGGCCCCATAAATATTTATTAATTTTAAAACGTTTGATGGCGCCACTTTTCCACGAGGCTTAATAAAAATTTACTCTCGTAAATAGACATTTGCATAACGTTAAATAAATTTGCTTTTACTACTAATTCTGTTATTGAGATATTATAGTAATGATTTCTAATAATTTACATTGCCTCTGCGCATAATGTAATAAAATTACGTAAAATCAAAGAAAAGAAGGAGTTTGAAATAAAACTACATTCACCCTTACAATACAAATTTTAATTGCATTTCCTTCTAAAATGCATGTAATCCGAGTATTTACATTAGTGTGTAGAGCTACCCGCATTTACTTGGCATCACTTACAATCACTTCTAGTCAGGAATAGTAATTAACAGCAAACACTTATGCAAGTACATATGCACGACATATATGTACGTTATATACGTTATATAGAGCTTCAACATTTAACTCCATACACACAAACAAACATACATATATGTATAAATACCGCCATGCATACATACATAATGCATAGATATATATACTTTAAATAACTATTTGCTTGCGATTATTATTTTCTTTGGTTGCTGCCAGCGCCAATGTTACAACTTTTGTAATTAACACTTTTCCACAATTTAATTGTTTTAATAGCTTTTGCACGTTTCATTTCGAATTTGCATGCTTTGCAGCAATTCGAGCAGAAATTTACGCATTGCACTACATGCAAGCACTCGTGCCGGAGAGCGACTAGCGTCGGAGAGGTACAATTGCAGCTGTAATTAGTGTGTTGGCTTACAAGTTTTGAGGTGAACTTCTGCTTAAAAATGTGTGTTGGTATTCAGGAAAAGAGGAGATTTCGTTGAGTTTACTTATAAGAATAGTTTGCTGTTTTAAGTCCTGATGAGCGATCAAATGTTTATGAAGACTTACAATGGTATGACAGCAGGGGGATTTAGGTTCACGAGCAAAGCTATAGCATTGAAATTTTGTGGAAAATTGCAAAATTAACTCATTAAATTTGAATTTTTTTTATAAATATTCAGTTATATACACTTAAATTAAAAAAAAAAATTGATTTTTATAAGAATAGACTCGTTCCGATGAATATTTTTGAAGTTACACGAAAATATCATAATATGTGTATAAAATTTTGGATCAATAAACTTAAAAATTTTCTGAGGAAAAAATGTGGAAAATTCCCTTTTTTCGACCTTCTAACTATATATAATCCCTAAAGGTTGTTAGCCCATCGTAGAAATATCAAAAAAGGGTCTAATTATGGCATTATATTCAGAAAGGCTCAAATTTTTCTTCTGCAGGCTTCATTAAACATATTTTAGAGTGTATAGAAAATTATTTTTATATTGAAATTTTGATTGAAAGGCTTTACCTGTATCCAAAGGGCCTCGACAGGCGGCAGTGCGACCGGAAATCGAAAGATATTTGAACTGAAATAAAAAATTAAATCTATGTCTACATTAAATTTGCTAGCAAGAATTGATGCTAAGATAAATTTTTCGCAAAATAGTGAACTTATAAAATAAAGTTTTTAACCTAAAAAATTAGAATAAAATTATTTATGAAAAAAAATTGCAATTACAAAAAAAAATTTGTATCTGGATTAAAGAGGAAAACACTTTTTCACTCTACCATCCACCGAAAACCATTTTAAATGACAATAAACCTAAAAGAAAGTTATATTCTCTGAATATTCTGAATTAACCCTATCCCTTCTCGACAACTAAAGTAATATTTCCCGCCTTAAACAACATATACATATGAGCAAATGGCAAGCATGGCTTACTATCATCATTTCTGCCACCGAATGCACTCCATTTAGCAGGTAAAGTGCAGTTTTGGACACTCGTATTGATAATTGAAATTAATGTTGCGTATACGCCATGTTGGCCGATAGACTTGCCAGTGAGTACGCAAGATTTTCAAAGCGAACTTCAAATGAATGCACAAATTACCATTTTTACACACATTTATATATATACATACATATATACATAGGCACGTAAATGCCTACTAAGCAAATACTTCAAAGCGTTTGCTGGCAAAGTTATGCGCGCGTGAAAGCTCCGCGGGATTTGTGACATTTTTTTCTGCGCTGGCGAAACTCGTTTAAACTCTTAGCGCATACTTTTTCAATTCCTTCTCCATACTTTTTACTACGCCGTGACACTTTCTCGGTATATTGCCATTTGTTTCATGCTTGGACTAGTTGTTGAACAGAACTTTATGGCAATCAACTCTTTTTCCAATAGCTTGGCGGCGACTTTAGCTAGACGCTGCTACTTCAGTTGTTGGTCGCAGCACGCAAAAAAAGTTGTGGAAACCAAAAGAGAAAAGTATAAACTGAAATGAAACGTAAAATGCATTAAAAAGACTCGATTTATATCAAGCGTTTGCCATACTTTTGTGCGCTCGATTATCAAAGTTTGCACGCCCCTTTGGTTTCTCGGCTTCCACCAGCACGCAGGAATATGCATTTATGTTATAAGTTGCATTGAAAACATATCTCCTGCACTACAAATAGTGCTGTTGCAGTTGGTTAGCTAATTTCGGTGCACGGTAAGTTGCCAGTTGGTTATGCCTTGCCACAGTGGCAAAAAAAAAAAAATAAATGAAGTAAAAAAGGAACAGTGAAGAAGGCGAAAAAAGCTAAAAAGCTAAGTGTGTGCAGAATTCTTGCAGCAAACAACTTTTATTATCGCATTGAAGTGGCAACATTCGCAAGATTGCAACTCGCGCGCTCACGCACATCGCGGCACACGCCTTAGCGCCATAAGCTGGTATGAAAAAGTTTTCACTAAACGCGCTGGCAAACGCCTGTTCGCACCGTCGCTATCTACAGTGCCAGACTGAATTTACTGCCGTAAAAATAGCTACGCTTTAGCCGTTAGCCTATATGCATTCACTTGCTAAGCAAATTTTCTATTTTTTCCTCCAACGCAAACTTTGTGCTGCGACTTGCGTTAGTGACGTTGGTGGCTTTGATATTGCTTTGCATCCAAAACTGTGACCGGTGCTGGTGGAAGGAAGCTTTGAATTAATATTTTTAATAAGTGTATTCCTTATAACCCATGTACATATATAACAATTTTGTAACTTAAAATTAAAAAAAAAAAATTGGAATGATAAGGACACCCGGATGCCCCAAAAACCCAACCTCAAATCCAGTTTTGTATTGTACTTTTCGATTATTGATTAGAAACAAACTTAAACTCACTGTGCACAAAATGAAATGTGAAGTTTTTATTTTTTTTTTTTTTTGTGAAGATATTTTTTTATTATGAAGAAATTAGTATAAGTGACTAACCCAACTAATGTATGGGCCTATCCTAAGTGCAAAGGTGGTATTAAAGTATCAAATTTATATACTTCAATACTCGCATACATACTTTTGATGCATTAGTTACAAAGTGGTTAGAGAAATATAAAAATTTTAAAATAATTTTGGGCATTCAGTAAACATATATTACATAGAGCATTCCTCAGGGTAGAATGCAAAATGTTTTACAGAAAAAAAATGTCGAATCAAATTTGCGCGAACAACCTTTCTCAAATACAAAAACATATAATTATTTGTAGCCATGACCTCAACATCAAGAAGAATCCTAAAAATTCCATGAACAGATAGAGTTACAAACAGTGAAGTATTGAGAAGAGTGAACCGTATTAGAGAGTTGTTAAAGACTATAAAACAAAGAAAAGCAGCCCAACTAGAACATATTATGAGGCACTCTAAGTATGAGCTCTACAATTAATTATCCAAGGAAAAATTTAAGTAAAATGGAGTATTGGCCGTAAGCAACTTTCGTGGCTTCGAAACATTCGACAATGGACAGGAATCCATTACGTTTGCAACCTTATAGATGTGGCGAGAGATAGGGAGAAATATTCCGTGATAATTAAAAACCTGTGATTTTTTAATATAAAATAGATATATTTAACATGTAAACATTACATGATTATATTATTATTAATATTCTACATATATTCGCATACGAATATATATACGAATACGAATTGGCAAATAAAGAAGAAAGAAGACCGCGGTGTTTCAATGGTACGAATACTGTTAAATAAACAGCAAAAGCCGATATAAGAGCCCGACCAAGAAACAATTAAACTTTCTGCTCCCATATTTATATAAACGACCGAATAAATAATGTATGAAGTCAAAGGATCCAAACTAAAAGCCGACAATTAAAGCTTAATTCTTGAACAGCACATGGCCTTAGGAAAATTACTTTTCATAGAAAGAACAGACTGTTTCGAATTACAAAACACAAACTGTTCACCAGAAAAATTGCGCGACATCTTGTTTTCAGAAAAATATAAAATAGTTTTGTTTGTTGAAAAAGGCTTTCATCACTATATGAGAAGAGTACTCAAAACCGAAATTAATCCAAAACGTTGCCTGGAGGAACATTGATAAGGTGTATGTAGATATACACTGAAACAAGAATTGCATGGAATGATCTGGTTATGTCAAAGTTATGCAGAAAACCGTGCTTTCCTATGCTAAAACTGAAAGTCCTTTGGTTTTGGGTTTCCGTCAAGATAGTGATCCGAGGCCTTCAAGAAAAGAGACAAATAAATTATTCGCTGATGTCGCTGGTAAGAGTATTTGGTGCCAGTGTGCTAGTCTTCCGATTTCAATTCAAAAAGAGCAGTTATAAAAATATAAGTCGCTTTAAAGCTGATAGGCGTGACAAATTGAGTTATGCGAACCATCCGATTTTGCATCCATAATTTTCTCACAAATAAGCTGCGCATTTGTCGGTTATGATAATTTATAAAATTATAAATATTATAGTTAGAGTTATCTGAGAGTCTGATAGCTGATGGGAATAGTATTTGTAATCCAATTTTAGAACTTTTCAAACTCAAGGAGATATTATGAGAATGTGTTACACTACATAGACCTGCCTTAAGTTCGGTTAATGTTACTTAATAATACATTTATCAAATGAGCGATGTACAAAATTGTACTTAAAACGGTTATTTTTTGCCTTCACAATAGGTCCTCAAATGATTCGGCCATTGATCAATAGCATTACGCACAATCTGCATTTCTATTGACAAGGCTGCTAGAACTAAAGAAGACTCTCCACATTGCTGTGAGCCATGGTCTCGAACACAAACTGTAGTCTAATTGATTCAAATCTGGACTTTCAGTCGGCCAATCATCGACAGCCATGAAAACAGGAATATTGCTTTTATGCCACTGCTGGCTGGAGCAAAATATTGTTGAGAGAGCATATGCTCTCCATCGAAGATAATTTTACAAAACATTTTCACAGAAGTGCAGAGGTGTAAAACCTTTACAAATGACCCTTCACCAAGTCAGAGAGACCAACCGCTAGATGATGCAAACCATACCTTTTTCAAGTGCCACCGATGGAAACAAGCGTGAAGAACTGTAGACAACAAGCTCGGAGAACTAAGTACGGAAAATATTTTTTAGAAAAAAATGATAGCTAGCAGCGAAAACTGGGAAATAATTGCCGGGCACGAGGAACATGTTCTTCTTCATCTTTTTTACTGGCGTAGACACCGCTTACGCGATTATAGTTAACAACAGCGCGCCAGTCGTTCCTTCTTTTCCGCTATGTGGCACTAATTGGATATTCAAAGCTAAACCAGGTCCTCCTCCACCTGGTCTTTCTAACGAACTGGAGGTGCTCCTCTTCCTCTGCTTCCCCCGGCGGGTACTGGAACATATTCTACGCACTAAAAAAAAGACATGGATGCGGACTCCCAATAGAAGATGAGCCAAATAGTATGATTCTGCTACAAAATCGTAGGCATCCCTGGACGCAGGGAGAGTAGAAATTGACCTGTAATGTCCATCTTGGAAACCTTGCCCTGAAGTAATGTGAAAGCGGTCCCGGGGTAAGGAAAAAATCCGTGATGGAGGAGAGGGTGGTGTTTTAGTGGGTACACCACTCACGTAGGATGACGATCCCTATACGGTGCTAAGGCATTTTAAACACTCCTTACGGCCTAAAAAAAAGAAGCCGCTTGCATCTTCTGAGCTTATTTTGCTTCGAGCGTGTTTACAGAAGGTGCATCAATCGACGAATTTATTGAAAGAACACTTCGGTGAGCTGATAACTTCACTTTTTGGGCCGGTCGATAGGCTACCAAGATCGTGTGATGTCACACTGTTAGACTTTCTCCTGCGAGGATAAGTAAAATTTACGGTCTATGCAGACAATGCGACTTCGATTGAGGTCTTGGAGAAAAACATATCGCGTGTCATGCGCCAGTTACTTACTAGTCAAAATGATCGAACGAGTAATTGAAAATCGGACTCAACGGATGGCATTTGAAAGAGACAATATTCAAAGGATAAATGGCAAAGGATATCATTTCAAATGATAATAAACATTCCCCATTATATTTGAAGTTTGTGTGTGTTTTTTTCAACGTAGAGAACCTCGAAATTGATTAAAGTGTTTATTGAAATACAATAATCAAAATCACTACTAAAACCAAATATCAACATTTCAACTAAAAATATTTAATGCCAACGATACCCCAAATACTGTTCCAAAAGCGCCTGGAGATATTCAAAAAAACCACCAAATGCCAAAAATTGGGGAATTTTCGAGCATTTGCTAGAGGCGCGCAAATGACATCACAAATTTGTAGAACACTTATCTGCATTGGCATAACAAATAGCGATAGCCACTTAAGTGCACACTTACAAGCCCATTTAAAGCGCACAACTATGAATAATAAATACAATCACACTCGTATATTTTCCACTCTCACTCTCTCATTTAAAATCGCCAATGCAAAGTGAGTGCCAAATCGTTTTGACTATTAAGAATATTTAAGTGTATACGAGGTTGTGTGGGTGTGTGTGTGTGTGTTTATCTGTAAATTTCTGTGGTAATTTGGTGAATTTGTGTCTGTATTTTTAATGGGGCAATGAGGCAGCAAGCGCATTGCCAATGACAGCGGTTAGCTGCTGGCTCATAAATTGATTACGCTCACCAGCAAACATCGATGTCATTATCGTAATTTCAGTTATGGCTTGAAGATAAGCATGATAAAAGTGAGACCAGCCAAACCGCGGTCATATTTCAGAGCATTTTGTACTCGAAACACGGCAAAAGCAGACGAACGGGTGAGGTTGGTAGGTGGCAGTCGGTGAGTCCATGAGTCGATCAGACAGTTTGCCAGTTGGTGAGTCGGTCAGTCAGTCCGTCGCCTATCAGTCACTGAATCAGGCCATTGATTCGCTTACTACCACAAACACTCACCAACTCACGCACCCACTCTCTCACTAACTCTCTCACCCACTCTCTCACTTACTCACTGGCGCAATCAGTGAGAGGTCGCCATGTCAAATATGCTGTTTCGACCGCCACTTAATACCCGAAACAATTTATAAGCCGCCTGCTTTTTGCCGGCTGCTACTCGTGGCATGCCACATGCAATTTTGAACGTTTTAATTTTCCAGCGCTCTGAGCGTTGAGTGACCACTTGACACATTCACGATTTATTTATGTTATCATTTCATTTGGCATTTTCATTTTGCTGGAGGGTGAATATACAAGCGCTACAAAATTTAACTTCTGCGAGGGATTAAATATGTTGACTTTTGTCTCACTCGTTGCGGTGTATCTCGCCTATCAACGAGAACTTCAAAGTGCTCATAGTAGCTCGCCGCATACTTCTGCGACACTTAAAATTATTAATGATTGCCACAAAATTTGACTACCGAGTGCATGGCAACACATTCTTGTACATTTTTCTTTGCGGATTCTTCATCACGCCAATTTGCTTGTTGGTCGTAAACTTGTGGTATCACAGAAATAGCTGCTATTTTCAGCAGTACTGTCTCTCTTCGGCGGTAAAACAAACGCCGACCAAAAACAACTTCGGTTGTCATAACGAAAATTAAACGGGAAATACTTCGTTACTTTGAAAATAAAGATATAAAGCGAATAGCTATCAAAATAATTGGTTTTACTGCGAAAATATTCTCATCATAAATTGACACATTTTATTGCGCAATATTATATTTACATTTTAAATCGTTAACTGCTAGAATTTCAACAGTTCTGAGAATGGTACTTCACCATTAAATATGCAATATTATATATATAGATAATGTATTAATAATACTTATAAATGTATTGAGTACTTTTGTTAATATTTAATGACCAAGGATCGAATAGACATCTGTGTGTTTATATATTGGGTTGTCAAAAAAGTCTTGCGGTATTTTTATTGAATCAATTCGAGTGGCACCCATACATCGAGCTTCTTAGTGACTCCAAGCTTCTTCATATGGTTTATAACGGTTTGATGACTACTATGCCGGTCTCTTTCGACCAATTCAGCGATTTTATCGCAATTTTCGACGACAGGCCTTCCGGAGCGTGGCGCATCTTCCACCACCTCTACACCAGAACGAAAGCGTTTAAACCAATGTTGTGCGGTGGAAATGAAAACTGTATCGGGTCCATAAACTGCACAAATTTTATTGGCCGCTTGAGATGCATTTTTGCCTTTATCGTAGTAGTACTGTAAAATATGAAGTATTTTCTCTTTATTTTGCTCCATGTTTGCGATGCTATAACTCACGAACTACTTAAAAGAAACGACAATCAATCAAACACGTGTAAGCGCGTAAAATGAGCTTTCCAAAACGGTATAGCATGACCCGATGCGACGAATAAAACTAGAACTAAGCGCCTTCAGCCACAACTAGCGAAAATACCGCAAGACTTTTTTGACAACCTAATATTATTTTGAAAATTTAAAAATTTGAGCTCAATTTTTCTATTTATAATAGGCTCTGTTGAAAGATTAAAATTGTAATTATAGTGTATCTTCATTTCATAGTTGATTGAGCATTCAGTGTACTACATAATCCACAAAACAATATATATTTAAAATAGTTGGAAGTGATAAGCAAATTTTTCTTTCTGATAATAAGAAAAATATAGAAAAATGTTAGTCAAAGAACCATCGCGTTACAATTAAGCGCTCTTACTTGGAGATCCTATCCTAGAGGTGTCTATCAACCATTTATTCAGAGCAGCAAGCAGAAAAAAATATTCTTTTTTTTGTGACCCACCCTAATTTACACACCATTGATAATAACATATACCAGGGCTGAGGGCAACACTCAAGATCACACCATACACGACCATACCGTACAGGATAAAGGATAAAGTGATGGATCATCGTTTCTGCAACTCATTCGATTCGAAAGCAATCCAATAAGTAGCATTGATCGACCACGTTCCCATATCCTATATCGTTCTCAAAACATCTTTATCATTTCATTTAGTTTTCATTTAATTAAAAATTAATTGTTGCCTCTTCAGATATTTAAAAACGTTGACCTTTTACTTTAATTTTTTTTTTTTTTTTTTTGTTGCACTGAATTATAAAAAATGCATTCGGCGCCAAGACCGGACTATCAAGGATGAATCATCAAATCGAGAATTTGATTGCTCAAAGATGCAAGCGTGATCTTTCTTTGGTGATTGGTTTTCCTGATTTCTTTAAAGACAACTGGCATAGAATTTACTCTTCTGCGTTGTTTCAGTAGTATGATCGCGACATGTCCAGTTTTCGCAAAAAAAAGGGAACCATCTTCGGGAACAACTTTTGTGAAATTCGGCTGTTTTTGAAACACGCATACAGTCGACTGCTGTTTACTTTTGGGTTTACTTTCGGGCTCACATACATAAATTCAAGATTTACCACCTGTCACGTTGTCATAGACGTGTTTCGAAGCTATCGTATTTTTTTTTAACCTTTCTCTGAAACAATAGACAGGAGTCTTTATTTAAGCGATCGACAAAAGCTCTCGAACCCAAAGTGACAAGTTTTGACCATAATCAAGTATTCGTGCAGTATTGCGTCTATGCCAGTCCCAATCTCACGATCGATCACATGACAATCTTACAATATCAGTTTAAGCCGGGGAACATCATTAGTTCCCGTGACAGCAACTGATTTTAGATGACTTTCTCGATATTATTGTTGGGGTAATATACGACCCTCGATTGTATTCACCATACTAACGATAAATACTGGTCTTTGATGGAACTTCATAGCCAAATGTTTTTTAAAGTTCATCGATGCACTGTTGTTGAATTAATCCACGTCAAAAGTTGGTAAAAATAAAGGCGCGAAAATGTTCGCGGTTAAATTTTATTTTTCGGCCGAGATGCTTATTTCAAGTTACTATACATTCTGTCAAGAGAGTGTCCGAAATTTATAAATAAAACGAAAATTTTTCAATCATTATCCAAATTTATTTTATTGCCTTCAAAGTAACATCAATTTGAAGCGATGCACATGTGACAACGCTTCTCCCAATCGTCAAAATATTTTGTTATAGGCAGTTTCCGGGATGCCCTTCAACTCTCGCGTCGAATTTATTTTCAAGTCTTCAATTGAGTCGAAGCGTGTTCTCCGAAGTGGATATTTCAGTGTGAAGAAAGGTATTTATTTATTTAAATGAGAACTAATTATTAATAATTAATACACAGAGATTAAGCACTGGCTACTAGGGCCTTCGGCTATCATGAAGAAAGGTAAAAGTCACATTAACACATTTACGTTAAAAAATTTTGTAAAATTCGACAAACACTATTGAGGTCGACTGACATAAACAGCTGCTGTAAACACACTGGTTGACAGATCGCGCTAATTTTTGACATCATAATTAAGAACAGTTATACCAACCCAGAAAAAACAATTTACCTGTCTTCCATATAAGCGGGAGATAATAGGGGGAAGTGAAGAGTTCCCAATACTTTCTTGACAGAATGTACATATAAAAAGAGCGCTTGTATGACGATACCTGCTGAGTATGTAAAAGTGAAAGCACCAAAATTTTTCGAAAAACAGCGTAGCATTAACGTCTGTGAAACAATGCTTTCCGACTACCAGAATGTCATGAAAAGTATTATTACTGCTGATAAGCCTTGGACCTATGCTTACGACTCGGAAACAAGCGATCAATCGGCCGAATATCGTGGCAAAGGTGAGCAGAAGCCTAAAAAAATAACATCAAAGAAGGCCAAAAATCAAGGTTATGTTGACAGTTTCCTTCGATTATCGAGGTGTGGTGCACTCCTTATTCCCCCGACCGGCTAAATTGTCAACAAGGAATACTATTTGGCTGTTGCGCGTCGCACAGTGGCATTTGAGCGGAAAAATAGGATTTTTCCATTTTCCAATTTCAAAACTTTAATGATTTTGTTTTGTAAAGAAATATTTGGATAAAAAAAATTCAACAAGGTTTTTTATAAAAAGTGAAATTTTATAGTTAAAAAAACTAACAGAAGTCGACGGAAAGTTATTCAATAAAATTCAATGTAAGTTTATAGTTTTGGCTTTTCTTTTATTTTTTAGTGAAAATATAGCACCTACTTGTTTATAAAAAAAATTATTGACAATGGCAAGTGATTTTTATGATTTTTCAAAAATTATACTAAAAAATATCAACTTTTCATTTTTTGATGGAAAAAAACTTTATGTGCTTTGCCTTGCTTAGCCCTCTTGCTATAAAAAAATGAAAGTTCCGAGTCTATACTTTCAATTAAAAAAAAAAACAACCGCCAATTACCGTCCTTTTTAGTAACATCGATTTTAATTTCCACAAATACTGATGTCTTCAACAGACTTCTTATAACTTCGGATCCTTACATAAGTAGCTTAAGGCGTCTTTCGAACAAAACTTCCTTAGAACTAGATCCCATTGTTAAAGATATGGTGCTTGCATAATATTATAAATATTATATATTTTATATTTTTGGCCTGTTATATATTCAATTAAAACATTGCATATTATATTGGATTTTTATCAAGGTAAAGGTATAAATAACGTCACTTTGCGTTTAAGTTTAATTTTTTTTCATCAGGAGAACTCAATTAAGAAGTGTCCCGAATTTCAAGTCCCTAAGTCAAGTCCAAAAATAAAAATTTCGGCAATTGCAGTTATATGGGAGGTGGGTGTTGCAGTGGGCGGTTTTCCAAGATTTTTTCAAGATTTCTTTATTTAGTCCAGAGAAGTGTTTCTGCAAAGTTTCATTGTTATATGGCCACTCCTTCTATTTTTTCCAAGAAATGTATGGAGCGGTGCCACTGTGCATCGTTTGCGCCAAGCTATTCGTAGAAAGATGCCAGAATTATGACCGACAACTTTTGGTAATTGCAACACGATAATGAACTATTGCATAGTGCATTGATTCTTCGTGATGTTTTCGCCAAATTTTTAACCAATATGGTGCGACAATCGCCATTTTTATCTGTTTTAGCGCTGTGTGATTTTTTGCCATTCTCTAAATACAAACGACAACTTCGGAGAAAACGTTTGAGCCAATTGAAGTCATTAAACGTAAATCAATACGCGCATTAAAGGCTGCTATTCCGGAAATTAACTTTAAAAACTGTTTCGGGGATTAGAAGAAATGCTGCCACGAGTGTATTGGGGCCAAGAGAGATTAGTTTGAGAGAAACGACATAGATTTTGAAGAATAAATTAAGAATTTTAAAATTATGAACAAAGTCTTACAATTTCTTGCGCATATGTCTAACTTTGCGATAAAGTTGTGCGTCGCTAAATCCTGTAATATAAAAGGCACCCTACGTACACAAAACATATATGTAAATGAAATTGAGTCAGTAACCATTATTACCAATAATGTGATTAGATTAGAAAAGTTAAATTAATCACTACAATAAATCAGTCCGTTCCATCTCATTTGTTTATGATTATACTGGACGTTTTAATAGGAAATGAAAATTATTTTTAAGTCCGAATGAAAAATTGAACAAAAATACTTACAAATTTTTATATCTTCAAATTGCGTTTTAAGTTTATACAACTTAAGCCACAACAAACCATAGCAACAGCTTGCTCAAAGCACTGCACTAAACTCGAAAAACGCGACAAGAAAATTAGCAGAATTTGGATAAAAAGAATTTAGTTAGACGAACAATAAAAGTTGTGGTCAGGTGTGACACAACGACACAAACACGCCACTGGAACGGCGGCCATAAAAACCCACGACAAAATTGGCCAAGGCAATTGGTGGGAGTGCAACCAACGGCAACTTTCTGAACAAGTTGTCTGTTTGCGTGCTTTATTACCTAACAGCAGTGAAATCAGCAAGAATAAAAGAAGAAAAAACCAAAACTACGCTGGATGGAAATAAAAAGTGTAGCAACAACCGCCGACCGATACTGGTCAGGCGTTGAAATGTAGCCTGCAGACGCGCGGCAGCTGAAACAGTGAAAACCGCTGCTGGGCGTAGAACCTTTTCGACATCGGAGCTAGATGCTGAGCAACAAAAAGTGAAGGCAAGCGCCGAAGGTCATAGCGTTGGTGGGAAACATAACAGTTGTTGTTAGAGAAATGGAAGAAAAAAAAACGCAAAAATAAATAAAAAAAAGTAGCTAAAGAATATTTTCGAAGCAAACCGCGAACCAGTGAATTTACTCGTACAACACTGGCGGCGAGTAGCTTGAGCGTAAGGAATGTAATAAAGCTCATGTTTGACACTGATCGCATTGTACGCTGGTACTAGAGAGCATGGTTGTCTATAAATTACGACCACCAGCGAAAGCACCAACACCAACACCACCACCATTGCGCATTTAATTCTATTTTGGAGCATAAAATCACAGTCAAAATGGCAGCGCATAAAATGTTGATTACTTTTTTCCCGCTAAGTGTCTGTGTAGCAGAGAATCTGGATTTTTATGTATTATTTTTATTTTTCTTGTTTTTCATGTTTCAATGGTTTCCAACATTCAATTGAGCGTGAGCGCTAAAGCAATTTCGAACTTCTAAAAAATCAATTTGGCAATTTTTAACACTATTCCAATGGCTCGACAAGATTTTTGCGCCATTAAAAGACAATGTTAGTTCCACGCTTACATCCTCCGTACTTGTATGAGTGCAGTGGCAACGAGTAAGTGAACAACAGGAACTACAACAACCAAAACATACATTGACATAGTCGTGGAGGAATATCCTTGATGACAGCACTCATTTATCTTGTAGTATTTCGCTCGATTTTATGGCCGCTGCATAGAAAATGGCAATTGCGATACAGGGTGTGCATGCGAATGTACGAGGGCTGCTATATATATTTTTGGCCTAATAATGAAAATAGGAATATTTATCAACGAAAATGGTTTTATTGTTTTTGAAAGTATTCTCCATCAAGATTTATACACTTTTGCATGCGCTCAAACCAATTTTCGATGCACTTTTTCCACTCCGATTGAGACACCTCCAAAACATGGTTTTTGAATGCTTCAACAGCATCTTTTGGCGACGAAAATCGTTGACCACGCATTATTTTCTTTATGCGTGGGAATAAAAAGAAGCCATTGGGTGCCAAGTCAGGGCTGTACGGCGGATGACCCATCAATTCGACGTTTTGGCCGGTCAAAAGAGCGCTTGTTTGAACCGACGTGTGAAAGCTCGCATTGTCATGGTGCACAATGATTCGTCTTCTCTTGTTCGTTTTTCGAATTTCTCCGAAGACTTCAGGCAAACAAATGGTGGTGTACCACTCAGAATTGACCGTCCTACGTTGCTCAAGCGGAACAGTCGCCACATGACCAGTTTTGCCGAAGAAACAGGCGACCATTTGCTTCGAAGTGCTTCTTCCACGAACAACTTTCGTTGGGTTTGGCTCGTCTTGGAAAGTAAGTTCAAAACTGTCCAATCATTTTTATGACATATTTGGGGTTAAGTTATGAATAATCTGATATGCGATTTTAATGATAAAATGCTTCAGCAAGCTATCACTTTTGGACTTTTACTCTATATATCTAATACTTCCAATAACTCAAAATTAAATACAGGGCTAATCGTTATAAAGGAAGATTTTAAATATTTTCAGATGTTTATAAAAAAATCTACATTCCAAAATTTACAATATTTTTGATATAAATTTTAAATTTTTTATAAATTAGCACAGAAGCTAAATATATCACAGAAGAAATTTTCAATTTATTCAAGATATTTCATTTAGATCTCACCCAAAGCTTAGCCTATTATTATTACATACATACAACTTCAGACCGTTCGCCCAGCTGTCGCACTGGAATCAGCTGTTTATAAATTTGCTGAATGACAGTTCGGAGTATTGTTCACAAGTGAACCAAGAATGGCTGAAAAACAAAGTTCCGAACTTCATTACTACCACACAATGGATCTCGAATTCACCAGATGCGAATCCGACGGATTGTTCTCTTTAAGCCATTTTGGAGAGCAAGGTTCGAAGTAAAAAATACACCAGTCTCGAGATGCTGAAGAAAGCCATTGTCCATGAGTGGGCCAAAATACCGGCAAGTCATATTCAGGCAACTTGCGATTCGTTTTTTGACCATTCCAAGGCCCTAATTAAGGCAAAAGGTGGTCATATCGAGCAAAAGTGAATTGGTCCTGAATTTATGATTATTTTCACACATTTTATACTTTAAAATAAATAAAAATAATTTTCCAAACCGAATTTATGACTTTTTAATTGGTTACAGTTCGAGTGCTGGACCTTGTAATTAAAGGTCTGTGCGTCTATGAAAAAATAAAGAAACGTTTCAAGAAAAAGTTCTCAAACTTTAATATTCTAAAAATTTTCTGAGATATATTTTTTAATGACTGAACTTTCATTAGTGAGGTCAAATTAAATGAAGACTTACAAGATAAAGTTGTGAAGCCAAAAATCGTCGTTAAGCTTGTTTAAATGCAAAGAAAAGAGGCAAGAAAACATGGGAAACTCCGGCTGTACCGTTATACCCTTCACTGATGTAATTTTCACTCCATAAATGGTATAATGGTTCGATCTGAACAATATGCTCGGAGATTGTAGCAACGTCTTGGGTAATAATTTATGCCAAATTTCATGAAGTTAACCTGGCAAATGAAAGAGTTTTTTATATAAAGTCTTTTTTATTAGTAATTTATATGGCAAAAAAAGTTCCCTTACAAGGGCAGGATTTGGATCAATAAATGAGCAGCTGCTTAAAGAAAGGACAGATGAAATTTTTCAGAACCACGTCTCAAAAACTGAAGTTCTAGTTCGCATATATACGACAGATGGACAAAAGTAAATAATTTATGCACTTTCCTTGAACTTTCCCTCAAGTTGTTAGAAAATTCAAGGCAAACTTAAGGGGGTATTCTACTCTAGAATTTTGAAAAATTCTATTTCTTTTTCATATATTTAAAGCTAAGACTTTAAAAAATATAACATTGGAAGGATTTTTCAAAATTCGACTTATTTTCGGAGATAAAGCAGATTTTGTGAGGTGGCGTCCGTGTTCACTAGCATTGTCTCTTAAACTTTAAACGCGTTTTTCTCGAAACTACTTTTTTCCACACGGTAACGGCATTATCTCAAGTTCTATACAACCGATTTACTTGAAATTTTATGTGAACCTTCTTTATACAATTCTTTATCGTTTCTACTAGCATTGTGCAAAGTTTTTATTTTTAATATTATAAAAAAAAATTCAGGAATTTCAAAAAAAGCGTAAAAAATGAAGTAAAAACGCGTAAATAATTTTTCAAAAAAAAAAATTTTTCGTAGTCCCGCACTATAACAGCATCCTTACTGATTAAGAATTTCTTTTGATTTTTTTTTTTTTTATTCAGACCACCAGGAGAGTCAGGATCAATGTCACCAGGATGCGTCATTTTTTTACACCTGTCTCTCCTCTAATTATTTTAATTTCTAATATTTTTTTGTAAAATTTTGTTTCTGTCTTCTTAAGATATCAATAAAAACACCATAAAAATTGTATAGTAAAAATATTTTTGGTTTTTTTTTTTTAATAAAATAAAAAAACTGTCCAAAATTTGATTTCCAGAGTAGAACACCAACTTAAATACAAATAAAAGATATAAGAAAAAGGCAGAAAACTCCGGCTGTACCGTAACTATTATAGCATCAATAAATAAGCAGTTGCTTAAAAAAAGCACAGCTGAAATTTTTCAGAGCAACTCAGACTGCCGTACGGAACGACTTAGCGCATTCCAGATATTAAATTGAAAGCCTACGAAAAATAACTTGTAAAAAAACTGAAGCCGATCGACCTTCCAAAGCGACATCGCTTCGGTCTATGGGATCTTGAAATGTTCCAAGCTTTCGACCCAAAGTTTGTGTGATCAAGCCCAATTCTAAGCAACATGAAGAGAATCAAGGGATGATATTTCATCCTGAAAAAACAATGGTTTGGTAGAGTTTTTGGGCTGATGGAATCACCGTTTCATGTTTCTACAAAATTGATGCCGCTGAAAACGTAACCGTCAAAGTGAATGTTGAAATTTGATAAAATTGAAGCTCATGCTCTTGGCGACATTTGGTTCTAACAAGTCGGCTCAACTTCCCACATGTCGGATCAATCAATGGATTCATTCGGACAACACTTCGGTGAGCAGATCATTTCACACCTTTAAGCCACTTTGAAGTTTGAAGCTTATCATAAAAAACGACTTTATGTTCATTTTGTCAAAAATCAAAATTTTTATCTAGTCTGCGATTATTACATAAACTCATCTATCTAATAATACATTTTTAAGGGTTTTGCAATAGAGATTATTTTAAGTAGAAGTATCTTCATCACCGCCAGAAACACTCTTTCGGAGGTCCTCGTGGAGATTGGGTATGGAATGAAAGTTATAAAAAAATTTTAAAATGAATTAGCAAATATTAAAGTACATACGAGAGCTCGAGAGCAATTTATTTTTTGATTTAGATAAATAAAAAAAAAATAATTTACTTATACTACTGTGTCCAAATAAGGTGACATTTGAATTTAAACTCTGCGCGTCGAAGGATTTAGAGAATTATTTTTTTTTTTTTTAGGTTGGCAGTACTGTCAGTTACATTTATGCCAAATTTCATGTCAAAATATTTATTAGGAAAGGAAGGAAAGACAATTCTTGGTTTTTGCACCACGATAATGCATCATCCCATACTGCCCTCGTAATTCGTGATCATTTCGCCAAAAACTCAACCGATATCGTTCCGCAACCACCGTATTCACCTGATATGGCGCCGTGCGACTTCTGGCTGTTCACCAAGCTCAAAAGGGAAACCGTTTTTATACGATAGAGGAGATTCAAGCCACAGCGAAGACGGAACTGAAGGCCATCCCGGAAAGTGACTACAACCAGTGTTTCGAAGATTGGAAAATCCGTTGGCAGAAGTGCATTGCATCGGGAGGGGATTACTTTGAAGGGGATGAAATTTATTTGGAATAATAAATAAAGAATTTTCAAAATAAATATAATGCCATCTTATTTTTGGGCACAGTATTATATGTAAATTATATTTCTTTATTTATAAAAATCAAAAATCAATTTGCTCCCGAAAAAATAACAAAACTCGAGTTTTTTTCTAATTTTAAAATAGAAATAGTTAAGATTCCATTTAGTTTGACCATAACAACATTAGA
>CM050326.1:38899587-38924587 GCA_027475135.1 Bactrocera correcta
TCATTTCGACAGAGAAATGGTATTAAATGGCGAATATTTTCACGAAATTATTTTTTTACAAGTTTCGACGTGGATTAACTCAGCAACAATGCATCAATGAACTTAATTCAATTTCTGGCGATGGAGCTTCATCAAGGACCAATATTTATCGATGGTAGAGTCGATGACGTAGAGGACTACCAAAAGACTTTCGTGAAGGTCGTCCAAAATCAGTTGTTGTTTCGGAAACTATTGATGATGTGCGAAAACTGACATTGCCAGATCGTCAGTGACCTATCGTGGGATCGAGACAACTATAGGAATTAGTGGGATCCGCATGCATTCAAAATTGCATGAAATTTTTATTGTAGATAATTTTCTGACGTTGGGTCCCACACAATTAGTGGATCGCTCAAAAAATGCCTTGTGTCGATTGGTCGAGAGAAATATTAAAAACAAATAAGATAAAGGTGTTTCGAAACATATCTAAGACAACTTGATAGATTGATGAATCGTCGATTTATACGTGTGAGACCGAGAGTAAATAGCAGTCGACTGTATTAGTGTTTCAAAATGGGCCGAATCTAACAAAAGCTGTTCACTCACGAAGCACTTCCAAGCAAATGCTTACCTTTTTTTTGGAAAAAGTGGACAGGTCGCAATCATACGACTACGAGAACGCAGAACAGCAAATTCTGAGTTGTAAAAAAGTCAGAAAAATCAACCATCGAAGACGGCTCACACTTCACCATGACAATACGAGCTCTCACACATCGACTGAAACAAGTGCATCGATTTGATGAGTCATTCACCCTATATGCTAACTTGGTACCAAATGACTTCTTTTCATTTAAGCACTTCAAAACGCCACCACTAGCAAACACTTCCAACTATGACCTCCAATATCCGTGCACATATTGGCTTTTATCGGAAAACGTCCGCTCATAAATGCAAAAACTTTGAATTCTCACCACTTTAGTATATGATTTTTTATATGTACATGCATAAGGGTGCTCAGGGTAATGCAGTTGCCATCAATTCACTGCTTGACATGCGCTCGTCACTCGTTAACTTGTTTGAGATATTGACAGTGTTTACATGCTACTTAGCGTCACAACTTTTGCGATGGTTTTGCCTGCCAACAAGCAAATGCGAAAAGGGGCAACTCTTCAACAGTTGCGTATATAGTTCAAAAACTACTACTTTCCATGCATTGGTTAAAGTAATAAGGTCTAATGCACAGGTGTATAGTTGTTGCACGTCAAAGTTCTTCACTGATTTGCACTGCCGACAAGCCAAGTAGAGATTTCGCATTAATGCATACTTTTACATACATAAATATTCAAATACATTAAGCTTGGTACGCAAGCACTTGTGTATTGGTAAGAACTTTCAAACAAGTTCAAATGTGACACTGAAAATTGAGAAAATTGAGAAAAAAGATGTGCGAAAGTTTGCGCTTGTATGCCAGTGGCAGAGTGACAATTTTCTTAGTTTTTGTTTTTACTTTTTGTTATTGAATCACTGGCAAGTAAAATCCACGAACGTCAGTTCAAAGTTTGCAGGTGTCAATAATTTGTGGTGATGTTGTGCAGCGGAGTTTTTTTTTTTGCTTTGCTATCTCATCAGGACAAGCTTAAGTGCTCCGAAAAAGTTTCAAGGTATGCTGCGTATTTTAATATATTTCATAATTTGATGTTTATTAAAAATTATAAAAAAAACCGAAAAGTTGGCAAAAATATGCTGCATTGTGATCATATCACATATTAATGTGATGCCTGAAGATTTATATATCGTAAGGCAAAATTAAAGACGCCATTGTCAAGTTGGCAAAAGAAATTCGGAAATTATGATGTCTTGTCTATTATAGTGTCTAACTAAATTAACCAATTAAAGCCGCTTGCAACGATCCTTATACAGGTACAATGTATCTTGCGTATTGTCGTGCTTACCAAGAGCAGTAAAATCTGATCTATAAAAATATCCAAACAAAATCTATCAACCGTACCAGTGCCATTTTAATGTTTCTCCCACAAGACAGGAGAAGTTTGATACCTTATTTCAGGGATTTTTTCTTGTATCACAGCCATTTCGATTTATAATAAAATAAAGGCTTTTAAGCAAAGGACCTGATCTGACTTGGCAAATCCGCAGCAACTTATTCAAGGGGTCATACGATTGGCAAGGTGCTAGAGCGGATAATCTGCGCACGATAAGAGCTAGAGAGCAGAAGAAGGGCTGTTCAGCAATTAATATGGATCCCTGACAGAGATCAACCACTGATGCGATTAAGAAGGTACCAGATAGCTGTATGATACAAATGAATACTGCGCATTAGTAACGTTTGACGACAAAACAGTGTTTAGTTCGACATAGTGACCCCATATCACGAGTGCACTAGAACGTAATGAGACCCCCGGTTACTTGGTTAAGATTATATCCAGTTGCCTGTCTGATCAGTTTTAATTGTAGGGTACGGATGGAGCATAAAGAAAATATGTGGTAACGGGCGGAGTTCCACAATTTTCTATGCTTGGCCCATTGTTGTGGAACATATTGTTCGACGGGGTGCTGCATCTCCCACTCCCGAAGCATATGCAGATCATCGGGTACGCGGATGATATTGTCATAAATGTAGTGGCAAAAGAACTTGGTAAAAAAAGTTTCAACTTGATGACCAAAAAAAAAGAACTTGTGCTGATCACAAGCAGGAAGAAGCTTGAAGATATCAAACTAAATATCGACGGTCATAATATCATGAACCAGAAGTCGACTTAGCTACAAAGCGCACATAGAAAAAGTATGTGAGCAAGCAGCACATATAACGGCCGCTTTAGAAAGATTAATGGATCAAGTCAAAACAGGCGAGTGCTATTGGCCAAGGTGAGCCAATCAATTCTGATGCACGCGGCGCCCTTATTGGGACTAGCACTACAGCAAAAGGCGTATGTTAAGAAAACGAAGTTTGCAATGCGGCTCAATGTCATGCGTATTTCGCACGGAGGCGATTGGAATCATAACGGGCAACATTCCACCAAATATAATGGCCATGGAACTCAAAAGAGTATACGACAGGTCCACAAGACAGGGCAAGCGATTAACGATGGAGCAGTGGAAGGAAGAAAGGCAAAAACGATGGGATGCAGCTACAGTCACAGGTTAATTAAAAGTACCACATTTTTTCACGGAGCACGGGTGTTTTAGAGAGTATCTCTAGAAATATGGCCATGACGACGGGATGAATTGTTCTTCTGCGACAGTAGCGGAAAAAACGTTCTGCAGAGCCGGTTCCTTAATATGGTTTATGACTGAATCGAAACTAGTGTGGGATAGCGTGAGAGCGTGGTATACTGCAGTTTTGAAAAAGCTAGGAAGGAAACAGAAGAATGAATGAATAGTAGCCAGAATTCCGTGGGTGACGAGCCGAATGGCTAAGCTTGGTATCACAATGTATGGCTTAACTACAGTTCCGTGGACTAAACAACAAGCAATGACGAAGGAGTTAAGGGTTTAGTAAGTAGAAAAAAATTACGGTATCTTCCGAAGATTCTCCATCCAAAATAGAAAAAGCAAAAACATTAAAGGTGACAAGGGATCAAGGTCTGCGTTTCGTGGTAACCATACCAGCAGATATGATATATGCCCTGTTGGGTATGATTAAATATATAGTTATCGTCAATAGTACCACAAGGGATCGCATAGGTTACAACCTTAGGAAATAAGACGGTATTAGCGCTCCGGAAAGCATTTATTGCCACTTTGCTAAGCACTAGATTACAGCTTTCTGTTCCCTCTGTTTTGTTACTTGGTTGAGAATAACAACGAGATATTTGACAGACCTCGAGAGTTCAATATCCTTAATTGTGACCTTATTTAACCTTATATGTGGGATTTTTTTCTCTCTTGTCAAAATATTTTTCTTTTCTCCGGATTGGAAGTGGGACCGTGACATTTCGTCCAGATATCAAGAGCCTGTTCCTATAGCCAGGAACAAAAGACAGAAAAATCTTTGATTAAGTTTAACGCCTTAGTTTTCTAAATTAATCATTTTGATCGGTGGTTCAAAATTAAGAGAAAGAGGACTGAAGAGAGGAACACCAAGGAGCAACGTATATTCCCTTTAAGCAAGCTTCTGTTCGACCCCACGTAAAATTTTGGAAATTCACATATTTTATAATTTCTAATTTGACATAGACAGACCCATGCCTTACAACCTTCTTCATATATCTTGCCTCTCTAATATAAAACTATAATATGCTTAAAACGAAAACGATACCCTGAATATGGTGAAATAGAACTACTTATTGACCGTCTGTCATTCAAGAACAAATTCATGATGCACCAAAACAAAAATATCGAAAAAAATAATGAGCATAACCTTGACTTTCCGATTATTTTTGACTAGTTTGCATATCATACTCATAAGCCCCTGTCTCGTCGGTAGATATAATGCTCTCCACGAATGTGGGATCGGAATTCGCACTATCATATATGACCAAAGAGACCTGCTAACGATACTCTTTTTAAAAAAAAAATCAATTTTATCGGGACGAGTCGAGCAGGAACGCGTTTCATACCGCAAAAATCCACCAAAATTATATGAACAGAGAGAGCTCTCTTGCCATCATTGTAACACTTGCCTGACGATTTCCAATTACCATATCATTCTTTAATATTTTCATCAATCGAAGATCGTCCAAAACGAGACATATCTTTTTGATAAAACTGTATCAACATAAGCTTTTTACAACACTCGTAATGGTTCGCAAACAAAAGTTGGTTATAAATACAAAATTTGAGACAACTTCTCTGTTCGATGTTTTTAACGGCATAATAATTAAAAACAGTCCTACCAACTAAGAACAATAAATTTTTTTGAAATATTATTTACACGGAGAATTTAATTACAATTCCGCGTGCTTTTTTGTCACAATGTACACAGGAAATAAATATTAAAATTATGCTAAAAGCACTTTAAAAATATTTAAATGGAATAACACATTGTTAAATATACATATTTTCATATTGTTTGGCTTATCTCATTAAATATTTAACATGCAGCTATTTTTCAACTGAACAATAAGCAAGCAGCATGCCGCCAGTCATGATTGTGGGATATTGCTGTTCAACAGATACTCCTCTTCAGTATGCAGAAAGCCGATTGTATGGCTATAATATATATAAACAGAAATATGTCTGTACATGTAGTATGAAGATAACGGTCGAAATTTGCATTTATGATTCTCAAAAGCGAAAATGCCAGCACACCACTTGAATATGTCATATATGTACATACATATATATGTAGTATAGAGGCAACTGGTTGCACGGCTGCAGGCGCCTAGCCCAGAAGCCAACAGCCACTGACTTGTACAATAGGAAACATAGGTGCATATGCAACTCATATGCATACTATGTACATATGTATATGAATGTGGTATATGTTTGTAAGGTATGTGTAAAAACAACTCACTCATATCTGTTCACTGCAAATGTACTTTTGCATTCTTAATCACGTGAGTGGTCGAGTTGCAACGAAATTTGCATTAAAACATAACAGCGGCAATCAGCAGAGGAGTCGAGGCAAATAACCAACAGTGAACAACAAAAATAAGTACAACAACATATAATAATAACAACAACAAATAAGTAAGTTTTCTCCAAAATGTCCACATGGTCATTCCACTATTTTTCTTATACAAACACACATTGCACTCGTTTATCTTTACGCACACTTTTACAACACTACCTCTATGCATATGTGTGTGTATAGTTATGTGAGTGTACGTGAATTACCATAGTTGCATTTAATTTTGCATATTTACCCACAGGTATGCAGTTGTATACACCTTGGCTTCCATGAAATGCTTGACAATTTATTTTACCACACACTTCATTTTAAATATGGCCGAATTGCCTTGGCCAAACTAGTTGCGTACATCTCCACAATTACACACACACACACTCACACATATGAATATTCAGTCGGAGCACACATTGGCTAAAGTCGGCATTGTGTAAAAGTTTGTGGTAATCATAAAAAATGCTCACAAATGTTGTTTGCAAAATTGGTAAGAGTATTGTGGTTACATGCTCTCTTCAATTACTCGAATTCGTTTTTGGCCAGCAAGCTCGAATGCAAAAATGCAATGCTGGCATGAAGAGAAATACCTGTGAGCAAAGGTATGCTCTGAGCAGTTACATTTATGCGTTCATAAAAATTTTTAACCAAAAAGTTAAAGCAAAATATATTTATGTCTAAATAATGTAGGAAAACAAAATCTGGGTGCGCTGTAGCGCTCACTTTATTTTGATTTCTTTTTTGTCATAAAAACTTTTTCTTTCTGTTGTTAACACTCATTCCATTCGAATTTTTTGTTGTCTTCTTCGGCCTTCCTTTCGTTGTCTCTTTTTATTTATCTTTTTTCAATTCTTCTCTAATTTTAAGTTCATGTTTTATTTCCTCTTTAAGGCCTGTCCTACTTCCGCCTCCTTCGACCTCTTTTATATCAATATTTATAAAATTTTTCTCCGTAGTAACCCTTTCTAACTTCTTATTTCTCATTCACTTCCTTTTTTTCTTCTTCTATATCTTCTTTTTATTATTATTCTTCTTCTACTACTTCTTTTTCCTCTTCTTTTCAGATTCTACTTATTCACGTCACACGCGAAAAATTTTAGTAGAGTTATATCACTTGCTTTATTTTACCCCAAGGAAACATTCCAACTGGGTCAAAGCCTTTCTTATCTTGGTCTTTCTAAGTTAGAAGAAGCATAACTCTTCCAACGCAGTCATCAACATATATTAGAGCTGGAAAATGTAGTCTCATTACACAAAAGCATCTCAGGTCCCATTAGGACCCTCAGTTTTGTTTTGACCGTGTGTGGAAGCGTCGTCTTCTCCTACATATTTTAGAATCGATCAGCGATCCAATTCTAGTTTTCGAAAGGTTAATCCTGCCGTGAAATACAAGAGATTTTATCGCACCACTATAGTACAAAGTTGTCATACAAACCGATCGATCAATAACAAGTTCTTGTCTAGAAAACCTTCTTATTTGACAAGATATGTCACGAAATTTGGCATATATTTCTTTCCAACGTAACGTTACAATCTATGAATAAATCTTATAAATATATTTTTCCAGAGTAACCTAAATTGATGGAGTGGGCATCGGGATCTATTACGCGGAGCTAGACCTCAGGTGACCTTACAAGCTGCTGGAATATTGCAGTATATCCCAAGCAGAACTCAGAAAGCTGGTGAGATAGCTAACAACGCAGGAAATTATGTAAACAATATTAATATATGCGTTGATGGCCAATGTTCTTAAAAGCAGTGAGACAGTAAATAAAGTAGCAGCCGAAATTCGGCTGCATGTACAGGGTTCTAGGCCACAAAAGCGTTCTGCCGAACTACCGAACAAGTTCAGGACTCACGAAAGCAATGAACAACGATGCACAACGAAATTTCCGAAAGGACTGACAGATGGATCCTGGCGAGCTGGAATGGCTTAAGAAAGAATGGCGAAATTTTCGAAAAAAAAATCCGTCGATCAGGCCCGAGTTTATTATGTATTCTAAAAGCTGTATAAATTTCATTTAAATCTACTGAACGGTTTTCGAGTTACAGTTGTCATCAATTCAGAAAACATAGTTTTGAGAAAAACGCGTTTAAAGTTTGCCTTTTTGCGTTGAAATGCCCGAGCTCTCTTTGTTAATTATCGAATAGCTAAAAACTATTATCGGATCAAGGTGAAATTTTCAGGGAATATTTTTAAGATATTACGCTTAACGAAAACGCAAAAAAAGAATTTTTTTGACATCTTGACAGGTCTTAAAGTGCGGAGAAGTTGACATGAGAGAGACGCTGGAACACTTCCTATGCCTGTGTTCAGCATTGTCTAGAACTTGTCTTAAGGGTCATGGGTTTGCGGGCAAAAAATCGACTCTTTTTTATTATCTTATTAAATTCTACAACACATCTAGAATATTGTCCTAAATTTACAAGTTTATCCGAGTAATAGTTTCGGAGACACCGGCTAGCTAGGCTAAGTGCGCCGCCTTTAAACTCGTTTTTCTCGAAACTGTGTTTTTGAAGTCGGTTTGCAAGATTTATCGATAACTACTCAACCGATCTTCATGAAATGTGGCACAGATCTTTGCGATACAAATCTTTAAGACTTGGTAGAAGGAATTTTTTTTCGGTTACAACTATTTGAAAATAATTTCGCAAAATTTTCACTGAATTTTTTTGTAAAAATATCTGACAAAAATCCAATTTTCAGTTTTTTTTTCTTCGTTCAAGTTCTAAGTTAAGTTGTTTTAACTAAAACACGTATTTTTTCACTTTACATGGTCATGTAAGGAACTATCGCATATTTTTTCCGAGAGCTCACCAGAAATGGCGTCGTGACCGAGTTTAAAATATTTTTTTCCAAGAACTTCAAAATTTTTTTGTTAATAAGGTATGTTTGCAACAATGAAAAATTCTAATAAAATATTTTATTTTTTATATGAAAAAAAAAAAATTTTAAAATGCTTTTTTTTTGCTCGAGGAAACCCATGTAAGTAACTAGGAGCTTCGGAGTGCAAAGGACTAGACGAAGTTTCAAACGAAGATATCAAGTCACTCTTAAAGATTGCAAAACGCGTTGACATCTTGTATGACGAATATTTCACCTCAAACTAAACTGAAACATCATCTACCATTACAGAGGACCTAAAGATTTACATATGGCGTGAAACCCACCCAGCCAGTGCAACCTAACCTAACCTCAATTCAACTTGACGGTTATTCATGCCAAACAAAATGGCTTTGATGCAGCAGAACTTTACGTTTCTTCTTCTTATAATAAAATTGGTCTGCCACGATTATATCGTTTGACATTTTGCCATTTATATTGGTCACTTATATATTGGAGAACCTAAAACGTCTATTATTTCCCAGCTTTCAGTTATGAGCCTTCAAACAAAAGTTGAAACATTTCGTAATAGTATCCTATGCTAGTACATTTCTGAGTCTCAATTTGCTGTTGTGACCTTAGCAGTTTACCAACTCATTCTGCTTTTAAGAGAACATTGAAATTTTATTTTATTTAATTTTAGTGCAAAAATGAAAAAAACCATATCTGGCCACCAATTAAAATGATAATCTAACATTAGAATTTAAACTCAAAACTAGCGGAAAGCGGAATTCAAAGTCCTTCAAATATTACAAGCGAGTTAAAAACAATTACGTCCAATGCCTGATGGTGCAGTTGAAGGCGAAATATTATTTGTGGTGATAATTTTGCGAGCAGCAGTCAGTATTTTATCATTTGCATATTTGTCATAGTCATACTATTAGTTTTTTATTATGAAATTCACCAGCTACACACACATACACCTACATGCACAGCCAACATACGAGTTTAACGCACACGAGCGGAGGTGAGTGCGTTGGACGAGGGGAGAACAATGGCATGGGCGTCATTGTAGGCACGCAGCAACGGCCGCCCACAATCACACGCTTATAAACACGCACACACACACACACATATTTACATATATATAATAACTAACAGCATATATGTGTGCCTGCGTGTGTGTGTGTGGAATCGGAAATTTGCATGCAACGGTAGTTAGGCGGTGAGTGCTGCCAGTGCGTTGCTTTTTAATTCATTTTGCATTTTCATAGCGCCATTTTTGCCGCCATTCCATTGTGCATTGTTGTTGTTCTTGCTTTTTAAATGTTGACTTTCAGTTTTTATTGCTCGCATTCGCCCGAGCGCTGGCAGTTTTTGGGCGTTTACTGTCGCTTGCACGCAATGAAATTGTTTGTTGCTATTGTTGCTGCTATTTTTGTCGTTATTTTGTTGTTGTTGTTGTTATTGTCACTGCCAGTCGAAAGTGCAAAAATGCAAATTAGAATGCAACATGATTTGTACTAAATGTTGATGGAGTGCAGTGAAGGCGCTGCGTTGCGCAACACAGTTAGACAGTTAGAATTCTGCATTTGTCTGTTTATTGGTGCATGTGCGTCTGTGTGTGTGTCGCAATCACTTTTAATAATGCTTCTCTGCTATTTGTATTTGTTTGCTTCTAAGTTTTTCCTTCATTTTTATTTTATTTTCTTCTTTTTTTTGCAGCTGGAAAAGCAATTCTTCAAATCCATAAGAATTGCATAAATTTTCTCGCTGTTGTTGTCGACATCGGCGTCAGCGTCAACACGGTTGCATTAATTAAACGCAAACATGCAGGCAGGCGTAGTTGAGTAATGTCTTATTGCTGCTGGCACAAGAGAATATTTTTTTTTTCACTACATGGAAAATAATTTAATTACAGTTCTGAAATATGTGCGGCTTAAGGTTCTTAGAAATTTTTAATTAAAGATTTTAATAGTGAAGAGTTCACGTGGAAGTATGAGTGATATTGCTCAAGAAATATATTAATTTCAAAAGTCATATCCTGTTTTACATAACATTTGCTATGCGAAGGACTTAACATTGTGGGCAAAAAACAGTAAGACTTTTTTTATTTAAATTTCACGCGAAAAGTCCTTCGTTGAGATTAAGTCTTGTCTTTCCGAAGTACATAAAGTGCGTTCCGCGATTTCTACGATGAATGAAATTATTCTGAATCAAAACGTCAATAAAATAAAGTAATTGGTGGTTAAGAAACAACGATTAACAGTCATAAGGTTTATAGCGGGGTTCGGTAACCAGTCTTTAGACTCTATTGGAGACATTTTGAGGTAAAATCTCAATTTGTGACTAGTTACTATTTACTAAAGAGTCTCTAGCGTTAGTCTCAAAATATTGCCTAAAATTTGAGACCTGATAGTTAGCAGGTCACAAAACTGAAAAGAACTCTTGTCCGGCATAAATATAGTGAATAGAGATCTTCATAGATATAAATCGATTGTCGTTTTTTTATATTTTGTAAGCAACTCAAACACAAAAAGGTTAAAAATAAATCAATTTTACATAAATTTCCCAAATATTATGAAACAAAGTCAACAAATATTTTTATTCTTATTATTAATTATGTTTTTTTTACTATGTCATAGAAAATTTAATATTTGTTATCGACATATTTATTTTCATTCAAGTTTATAAACATCTCTGAACAATGAAATTTAATAGATTTTGTGACTGTCACTTACAGAATAGAAAAATCGTCTTAAGTCTCAAAAATTGTCTCTAACTTAAAATCTCTAATTTAGAGACATGAGACTGTATCACAATATAATAAAATCGCACGGTTAGTGGCATCCTTGGAATATCGAACGGATCAGTAAAAACTATTTTGAAAGATCATTTTGGCCTTAAAAAGTGAAAGCACGTTTTGCTCCAAAATCATTCACTATTTCGAAAATACAGCAACACATAAAGAACTTTTCAACACACGAACTTGGACGAAATTTCAGATCGATGTCTCAAAAACTGTGGGATAGAGCGTATACAGCTATGGAAATATAAATGGCACAATGTTTCATTTCATATAAATGCTAAAATTGTTTAAGTTAAAGTTGTTTAAAATGTAAAAATTTTGCATTCAATTTGGTGCTGCTGTACTAAAGTTGTACTGTTTTGCCCAAATCGCAGCAATATCAACCAATCATTGGGCTTAAAAAATCCTTTAGACTTGTCAGAAGACATGTAAAGCAGGCAAAATTGTTCAGACGCTTATCGAGGAAGAAACCACTCCTTTCCAAAAAAATATATTTCAAAACGATTGATCTTCGCCAAAGCTCATCAAGAGAAAAGCCTAAATTGTTTGGAAAAATATATTGCGGATTGACGAAACAAAGGTTAGCAGGATAGGACCAGATGGCAGAATGTTTAAGCATCGTCCTAAGTATCCAGAATATAATCCTACTTGTAGGTACACACAGAAGGCAATAAAGCATGGTGGCGGTAATATAATATTATGGTTTGGGGAGCATTTTCTTGGCATGGAGTAGGTCCGCTCATAATAATCAATGGAAAAATGGACAAGTTTCAGTACTTGCACATTTTCAAAAACCATATGGCGCCATATGCTTTTGAGTCTATGCCAATTGAATGGATATTTATGCAAGACAACGATCCCAAACACTTCTCAAAGCTAGTTAAAAATTGTTTTTCAGCAGAGAATATATATTTTGGACTGGCCAGCGCAAAGCTCTGACTTAAATCCAATTGAAAATCTATGGAATGAACTCAAGACCGAAATCGCAAAGGTTAATTATATAAATATGGACGATCTCTGTTCTGCCGTTAAACAAACTTGGTACGCTACACCTAAAGCTAAGTGTGAGAATCTCCTAGAAAGTGTAGGTCGCAGGTGAAGCAGTAATTAAAAATAAAAGTTACAGCACAAAATATTAAAAATAAAAAACTTCGTATGGAATGTAATTTATAAAAATGCAATATAAACTAAAGTGTCCACCTTTTTTTAAGTTGTGCCATTTATGTGCAACTCATTACACCAAAGTTTTCGCATTTTGATGGTTGTTTTTTTAGCAGTGAATTGAGACTACATTTTGTATTGTTATCGAAAACTAAGAATGAACCTTAAAAAAAATCCAAACACTTGTTATTTATTAAAGACATTTATGATACTGTAACACAAGAAAGAAGATATAAAAAATGTGCCATTTATGTGCCCACAGCTGTATATAAAGACAGATGAAAAGTCTTTTGTACATATCTGCCTAAATTAAATCAGTAAAAAGTTAGAAAAACCAGTCATCGAAATCTGATCACTCTTCACCACGACAATGATTTGATTAGACATTCACCGTATAGGCTTGACTTGGCACTGAATGACTTCTTTTTAGTCCCACATATAGTATTAAAAATAAACGTTTCGACACTGGAAGGTTCGATTGGTGCGTTCAGAACGCATGTTTTGGAAATACCACAGTCAGTATGGAAAAAGGTCTTCAAAAATTGGTTTAAACATATGCAAAAAGATACAGATCTTAATGAAGAATATTAAAAAATATATAAACAGATTTGCGGATTTGCGATGATTAATACAATAGGCAACCCATATATGAAATTTTAATCTGGGTTTTAAAAACTTTTTGGCTAACTTAATATACAGTTATCAGACCAGCTGACGACCGATGGCGCATTTTTTGCAAGTGAAGTTTTTTATATTGTAGTACGTCCTCGTAGACAGAAAGTGCCAATCGAATTGGACTTACTTACTTTGACCGCATGAACAAGAGGTCAGGTCAAAGAACTTTAGGAAAATCAATTAATTTAGAAATACCAATCGATAATTTAATTATTTTTCGAAGAAAAAAATTTTTGCTAAGTCTTTTTTATATACAACAACTTTTCTCCTTGGATAACGACTGTCAAAATCTGAGTAAAAAAAAAACATATTCCGAAAAAGGAAAGACTCCCATCGCCACTGGTAATCCGGCCCTATTTTCTGAACAAAAGAGTGCTATTTCATCACTACAACGTATTGCCTTTCACTTCTGATATCACCATGCCCAAATTGGACGAAGCGTTTTGAATTTAACACAATTTTGTTAGTTTCAAAGTTTAAGTAATCAAGAATATTTGTACAAGAGAGTTTTTCAAAATTCAAATTATTTTCGGAGATAAAGGCATTTTTCCGACTCGGCATCCAAACTGGTTCGGCCGGAACGCGAAATTTTAAACGCGTTTCTCTCAAAACTGACTTTTTCGGAACGATGCCCGATTTCTCAGTTCTACTGTACCGATTTACTTGAAATTTTTATAGAGTCTTCTTCATAGGCTTGTCTATGGTTGGAACTAGCCCCATCAAAAAATTTTTATTTTTATTATTTTAAAAATTCGAAATAGTCAGAAAAAGTGATAAAAAAAAATTTTTTTTCAGGCAGTCGCCATTTTGTGAAAAAAAATGTTTCCCACTTTTCCGTAGTTCCGACCATTGCGACATTATTCTAGATTAATAATCTTTTTTTCTTTTTGGTTTCAGATAACTAGAAGGGTTGAAATCATGGGCATGGTTACGTGGAAATTTTTAGAGACCCCCCACTTCGTCAGCTCATAATTTTTGAAATTTTTTACTTTTTTTAGTTTTTAATTTTTTTCTGTACTCTTCAAAAATTAATAAATAACTAGTAAAAAAATGGATAGTAAAAATATTAACGCCTTTTTTTACGACATTTTAAAAATTACCTGAAATTCATGCTTCTAGACTAGAATACCCCCTTAAGGCTATTACGAGTAGTACCAATCCCAACAACTATGGTAGTTTCGCCAAAAGTTTGTGAACAGAGATATGTGAATCTCTGTCTGGTGAAAGCCGGGCAATAGAGGAGGAAGATGCAAAATCATTCCACCTCGCCTTCCTGCATATAGCTTTTACGGTTCACTCAAAGTCGCAAAAGTTTTGATTGTTAACCAGAGCTTTCCGAGCTCATTCGAGGTCTAAAAGTTCAGCACCTGAATGCAAAAAGACGTCAGTACTATTCAGCGATTCCTTTGCGACCGCATACCCATACAAATTTTACATGGAAAAACTTTAAACTATTGCTAGTTTTGAGCGCATAGTCAGCGGCTCACGGACTATGCAGCAGTACCAACAAGGCTATCGGAGTAAAAACACGCATCTCTGAAGAAGCTACACTTCGAAGCAGTACATCTACTACTACCTTCATAGCAGCTACTTGCGCTTCAAAGGCGTTACAGTGGTCTGGTTGTCTGAAACTAGAGCTGATAAAAAACTCCCAACAGAAGACTCCAACTTTTGCTTTCTCCCTTAATTTCGATCAACCCATGAAAACGCGAGCTGAGAAGGAACCACCAAGAGAAGGTGCTGAGTTGCAGTTATCCACATTGTAAGGAAAGCAATCAAAGTAGTGGAGAATTTCAGTGTATCCTCCCCGAGGCTGCGCGCATACCAGCTTCGCTAAGGCTAACAGCAGCCTTTGCCGCCAAGCACTTATGGCTGTGCAGAGTTTAGAATGATATTGAGTGCTACTGTTGCGGTTGAACTTAGTGCACCACGGATGCAGCTGGGAACCACTCTTTTAACTCGCTCCAGCTGACGTGTTTTTTGCGAGAACCCACCAACAAAATTCATGAATTATTTTTATTTTATCGTAATTTTATTAAACAGTTAAAAAATTATTGGGTATTCTCTTTCATTAATCACTAAATAGATTGGCATATGCTAGTTGTGTACTCTCAACCAACTTTTCACGCTCAATTCACAACTGTGAAGATGAAATTCCGTCTATAAATCATTTACAAAAAACTATCTATTGCCGCCGGAAGCGCAATTAAAGACACTCAACTCTTAATTAAAACTACTTTGTCTTACAACACTTACACTTAATGACTTGAATGCTTTGCCAACTTGACTGCAAAGTAAAATAAAGACTGACTGACAAATGTAGGAGAGTGCGAGCAGAGCATATTGATTTCTATTGTGATAATCAATTAAACTAGTGCTGATTAATTGTAGCTGCTGGAGAGAAATTAATGCTGCACTTCCGACACGTTCCGCTCGCAAGCGAAGGCGGTTGCACTCTTTTGTGCAGTCGTAAGCGACGCGGAAGTGGTAAACTAGGAAGCTTGATGTGCATATATACTGTGTATGGCTAGAGGCTAGAGGTGTCTGAATGCAATGAATTAAAGTTCAATTACAATTAGCAGCGGGCGCAATGCAGCACCAACGCCGCCAGATAAGCCAAGGTAAATGAATGGAGTAGCGCAAGCAATAACGAAAGAGTAGCAACAGTGCAAGCGTAAAAAGCTGGCAGAGGAAATGAAAAATGAAGTCAGACACGGTGGCATCATTAGTTACATTCTCACATCTTTTATTCTAACTCTTTTTTTTGTGTTCGTTTTGTTTTTGCATGTCGCTGGTTTCCCGCGTTTTTCTATTTCCACTGACTTCGCCTTGGCGTAGAACGTTACACCCGTTCGTTGCAATGGCGCCTCGCTGCCTGACATTCATGCACAACCTAAACCTTGAAAGCAGCTCACCTTACAAGTTCCGGTCTATTGGGCTTACGTCTTTGTCTGTTGGCTCTAAGCGCCGCAACTAGCAAGCGTTTATGCTTCTTATTGTCCTACTCCTCTACTTTTCTTAAGACTTTTTTCTCGAGTCTTGTACTTTGGTTTTTATGTACGTACACTTAACTGGCTATATTTTGGCATTATTCCTAAGACTATATGATTCAATAGTTGTTTACTTGCATCAAAGCACTTACTTTAATGTCTTGTATCCTTCAAGGTACACTCAAATATTCAGTAGATTTTAAAGGGTTTTCCAATAAGGGCGGGTTAATGTTTTCTATAGACAGATAGATAGTAAAATTGAGGCTTTATACTTCGACTGATGGTCTACTGTGCCCTCCGCTATATTACATATGGTCATAAAGGTCCAGCATCCTGAACAATTCCAAGAGTCTGCTGTGCGTGACTAAAGTGATGTAATCCTTGTCTACATAGCTGGAACCTACAGCTTTGAGCGTGCTTCTGCAAATTTCTCGGTAATCCAGAATCAAGTGTTCTGTATGTTCCTATTCAATGAATTTTCCTCTGCTAGACTTAAGCCCCTTAAACTACCTGTATGTCGCAGTCGCAGTCGCTGTCAAGAAATATCGTATCGCAACCTCGCCAGTTTTCGAATAGACTCCATTAAGTGATGTCGCTAGAACTATGTCTCTTACGCCTTCTGAAAGCCCCTTAATACAGATATCAAGAAGAGGCTATTCTAGCCTTAAACTTCTAAAGCTCATTATTTCGACCTTTGAGTCACAGTAAATTTTGAGCGAGAGTGAATCACAACTCTAAATTTTTACAATCAACAATGGCGAACCTTAAATCTCTCCAAAACCGCTCTAAATGTCGAGTTTACATTTCGCTTCCAGTAACCAAAGATATTACCCAACATTGAGCTCGCTCCCTCTAAAAAGGCACAGAACATCATAATAACTTTTGGAGCAAAATTAAACCAAATACATAGGTCATCTAAAGTAGGTCTTAATCCACTCATATTGCTTCCTCAAGACTATAACTTCTAAGTAACACCACTCCAAACAAAAACACCCAAAAATCATTCAAGAAGACCTAACTCTCATACAACATTATACACCGACTTAGCGAAATCAGCCCCATCACACTTAAGAACCCTTTATATTCATATATCTTAATCGTATTTCGTTTACCCTTTGAGCCATAGCTGCTGTCTCTCGCCTCATGTATTCCTCGTTTGCCAGTCACGTCCGTCTGATTTCGAGACACATTTTTTCATCTTTATTGTGATTTATGTGTTGGCAGCAATGCACGACGCCAAAAACTTTTCTCTACTTCCTTGTGCAGGTCTTTCTCATTGTCTGTTACTGATTCTTACTAAAAAAAAAGTTGCTACAGACATTACTGAGTATTGTTACTTTCAAAATTGTTGTTGTTGCAGTTAGGGCGACATGGTCTGCATTCCATTAAACTTTGACTTGTCTGCCCAATCGGATGCCTGTCTGGGTGTTTGGACACCTCGAACGCCGTCAGCATTGTCTTCTGGCATTCCTCCCACACGCAAAGTGTGTGAGACATATTGGAATGACATTTCTTGTGTCACTTCGCTTTCAAACGTATGGAAAAAGTGTGTTAGTGTAAAGAGAAAATACTAGAGGATAGCTTGAGTGTAGACTAGGGGTCACAGAAGTACATTTACGGTGTGAGAGACTAAATTTTGGAGCTTTTGAAGCTTATAGGGCGTTTTAAGTTTCTCGAAAGAGATGCATTTTTCAAAAAGCTTTCACAAAAAGTTGAGCTTTCACTAATCGATAGTTTTACAGTACTCTGGGGGTCAAGTATTACATTTTCGGTGAAAGGGAATAAATTTTGGAAACTTTTTGAAAGCTTATAAAAAGGTTTAATTTTTTCAAAAAGCTTTCACTAAAAAGTTGAGTGAAACTCATGGGTGTTTAAAAATAAATGAATTATTTGGGAAATTATCCCTTCTGGCACCTACTATACATTAATTTTAACTAACATCGGCGGTCCAGAGAATTAGAAAGTGGTAGAGTGAGTTTTTACTCCTTGATATAGTATCGAAGACTTTAGATTTTCAATATTATATTTTTCAAAAGCTTATGTGAAGATTACTACTAGTGGAGCTTTCACTAAGGAAGTTACATTTAACCAACATCACGGATTCAGAGAATTAGAAAATGAAAGAATGAATTTATGGTTTCCACGAATAAATAAATGTTTAATATATTTTCCCGAAGCGTGTGTGAAGGTTTCTGTCTAATATTTCGAATCTTTAAGTACAATTTTCCACAAAGCTTTCACTAAAAAAGTTGAGCTTTCAATTGTGGGAGTGCAAAGTTGAATAATTTCACCGGACGTATAGAAATAGACCTACCTAGTCTCTATATTTGGGTTAAATTTTTCCAGAAACATTCACTAAAAGGTTTAGCTTTACCTTATGTTGGTGAAAAGTTAAATGATTCTACCGAAAGTAAAAAAAAAAAACAACCTTTCTTTTCCCCACATCATCAATTGTGAGAGTGAAACTAAGCGCTTCCATTCCTTAACATAGCATGAACAAATAAATCTGCAAAAACACAAACAATTACCACAGAAAGCTCACATTTCGTGTAAAAACTTTATTCCACTATTGTCACCACCATCTGTTAGCATGGCAATGAATACTTGGAACTCCTTTTCCCACAAAATCTCACGTGTGCTTTACATCTTCATTACAAGCGGAATGATTGTACGAGTACACAGATGTAGGTACATAAAAAACTTGGTTTCATGGGTGTTTTTTCGTTTCTTCTACCGATTGTCTGCTCATGTGGTTGGCTGGTGTCGTCGTTGATGTATTGCTCTGGTGCTTGGGGGCTAAGCTGCAATTAGTTAAGAGCTAATTGTTAGACACAGCTGAGGTGTGGTAGTAAAACTATAAGGAAGGCAAGTAACCGTATGACCGAGAGTATATTTGTCACCACCGGTAGGAGGTGAAGTGAAAACTTGAATCACAATTATTAATGTTAAGTATACGAGCAAGAGTTTAAAAGCTTTAAATTGTTGTTTTATTTTTAAATAGTTGATTTTAAGATCAGTGAAAGCAGACTTTTGACTTTAATATCGGTGAAAGCAGATATAAGGCAGCACTTGTTTGCAGGCGGCAATGAAAACTACATTTTTGATAGAGGCGAATTTGGTTCTTTACTTGGCGCTAAGATAGCAGAAACGAGAGAACCAGGAAGAACGAAATCGTCAATTCCTTGATAATTATTTTTAGACAATCATTTTCTGGAAATGCTTAATGTGGTCTTAAAAAGGCAACCCTGTTATTCAATATCCTTATTAATTCCAACAAGCTTTCAGATTTTTGATAAAGATAGCCTTCAGCTCCTTAAACGATTCTCATCAAACTTGGAAAACAACGTCCTTTTATGGTTGTCTTCATGTTTGCAGCTGACAACTTTTTATATAGTACTTCAGGGACTCTCCAAACCATTGACAAAATTAAATTTTAAAATGCCAATTATTTTTTTAACCAGGCTAAGAGAAGCCGGATGACTGTCTTCAGTCCGTCTGTCTGTCTTTTTGCCTGTCCTTCTGCCCGTGCAGGCGTTGAATTGAGTAAAATTTAGATCTGTTGCTAAAATTTGCTACAAATCTGTCATAACTCAAGAGTGGTCGGTATTGCAAGTGGGCGTAATCGGATTACCGAGATGACGACAAAACATTATTATATAAACTAAAAAAGGGTTATAATCGCGCTTATAACCTTTAGTCGACATAATATAGCTCAGGAACAACTACACCAATTTCAACCAAATTTGGTGTGTAAGATTATCCAAACATTTCTATTACGCACTGTGAAAATCGGAGTACAACTGCCTACTTTCCATACAACAAACTTTTAAATTCCGTCTGATCCCTTCAATTTACATTATACAAATTAAATACAAAGAGGTTATCAGAATTAAACTTTGCACAAATAGTGTCCTCAAGCATTCATTTTTACGCCTACAGATTTTCGAAATCAGACCATAAATTTTCAAGATTCCAGACACCAAATAAGCTTTTTCACCGAACTTATTGGTCAATCTGTGGGCTCGAGTAAGGAAGTCGGAATTTGGGAATGTTTTTATAATAACAGCCAAAAATGCGGAAAAGTCGGCCTGACACTGTCCTAACCACCATATACATACTTAACATAAATATTTTCGAGCTTTCGGTTGACTTTTTACCATTACTGCAATCATGGCAATAATTCTCTTAATTCAAAATAAAGTTTTGATAACACCTGAAGGCATTTCCCGGGATTTGATTCCTGCTAATTATGAGAGCTAAAATATTCAGTTTAAAAATCAAGAAGCAATTAATAGAACGGGATACAAATATTCACGAAAAATGCTTTTAAGTCAAAACTAAATTCAACCAAAACTTTTCAAGACTCTAGGTATCGAATCAAAGACGGTCGAGAGATCGTTGAAGACATGCCTCATTCTGGAAGACTTTCGACCTCTTCAGTGATCAAAATATTAAAACAGCGAAGGATGTGGTGCTTGAAAATCTTCAGGAAATTGTTAGAGGGATGGCAAGAGAGCTCGAGTTTACAAAAAGAGTACGATTGTGACCGAATTTAAAGCCAAAAATGCAATAAATACAATCGACCAACCACTGTATTCATCACATTTGGCTCCGTGTAATTTTTTCTTATTCCCCAAGATAAAATTGCCACTCCGCAGGAATCGTTTTCAGTCGACCGAAAAGATAAAATAAAACTCGCTGAAGGAGATTTTCCCATTCCAAAAAGTGCTTATGAAAAATGAGTCGAGGACTCTTTTTTAAGAACTTTCCGTTACCATCTGAATCAAAAGAGTCAATTAAGTGTTTAAACTAATCAAAACCGCAAAAAAAAAATTTCGATGTTTTGAACAATTTTCGCCATGCAAGGTGCGTTTCAAAATAAACTCTTTGAATTTGCGTCACCTGGCAACTGGTGCTTTAGAATCTGCAATCTTTATCGATTGTTTTAAGTGTCATTATGTTTGTGTTATCGGCGTGAAAAGGAGCTTCGAACAAGATCCAACAATAAATTTTGTTTTCGAATGGGTAAAACTTTTATTAACACGTTCCAATTGATAAACCAAGTTTATGGCAATGATTGCCTATCTCGTAGCAGAGTTCTCGGGTGGTTTCAACGTTTTCCAAATGGTCGTGAAAACATAAATGACGATCAACATGTTGGTTTCTGTTCTGTTTTTTTTAAGTCCTGTTTACTTGAAAAGCACCTTGTACGACCCCCTTAAGTTAAGCTTTAATTATGAAAAATTACAAGTTTGGATAGTTTAGAAATGAACTTAAAAAACCGAACCATAAAATATTTATTTGTTATTCCCATATTTCCAAAATGTATCTCAAAGTCCAGTGAAATTGTATAATGGAATTGTAATATTTTTTCATGGCAAGAATTTAGCGAATTTCCCTTCCATTTTCTCAATGGCGAATGTTGCATGTATATAGGCATAAATGTACATACATATACATATATATAAATATATTCAACTAAATATCAAGCACCAAAAAAGCCGGAAATGTGTTTAACTTAGTGCCAAAAGAAAATGTCAGGGTAACACTTTAACGGTTATTTGTAGGCGTGTAATTACAAACACAAGTCATATGTGTGCAGGCAGTCTTACAAACAATTACCATATGCGTGCGTATGTGTGCGTATGAGAAAATAATGCATTTTAAGCGAATTGAATATTATGCAAATTGTTTGGGGTTAAGAAAATACCCAACCATACATACATGCATACATACACATACACTTGTGAATGCACAAACCGCGGCACACAACGCCACAATACAATTTAGAAAACCCAAAGAAAGCGGAAAACATAAGCAAATCCATACACAAGCTAAAGAAAGCCAAAGAAAACAGCAATAAATGCATTAGATTTATTGTAGAATGCAGCGCCTTGTGGCAAGAGGCAGTCGTGTTATGCTAAAATATGAGGGCCGCGCATGCAAAGTCAACATCAACACACACAGCCGCGCGCACACAAGTACTTTTTGGCCTTGCCGCCGGCATTGGCACACACACGCGCAAATATAAATTGTATAGATTTGCATGTAACACACACACACACATACATACATAAAAAGTATTTCTGGTCCCCTCCATGCAAGCGCTCGCCTTTGGCGGCGAAATTGTGAAGTAAACTGGCAAAATTTATTGTCGCTTCGACTTGCGGTGCCTTCAATGGGCGCTTCGCTGCTTTATTTGTTTGCCGCGCCACTTTTGCCTGCACCGTTAAGTGAGTGGTACAAAGTAGCGCTGCCAGAAATTATTTTATATTTCATTTTCACAAAAACACAGTTATGAATGTGTGTGTATGTGTATGCAAAGCGCAGAGCATTTTTCAACAGCCACATTGATATTTTCGCAAATTAACCAAGCGTGCGGTGAAATGAAAAAAAAAGAAAAGCTGCGAATGAAATAAAAAGCATTTCATACAAAATGGCACAGCCTAAATGTGCTTCGTCACGGCAAAAAGTGCTTGCGATAATCAAATTTGAATGCAGCAATTCGTGCAATAATAAAATCAGTGAAAGGTGTACAATTATTCATACTTAATCTGCTGGCGAATATGTATGGATTATTCGGGCACATGTGTGTATGTATGTATTAAACATATAATTACATACTTATATGTTTGTATAGAAGAGCGCTTACGTCCGATTTGAAGGCCGTAATTTGCGTATAAAATCGTTAGGCGCATAAATTAAGTGTTATGAGATTGAGCAGATTGCTTCTATGTTAAGGAAAAATGTGTGAAAAGCCGCAAATAATAAATGAAAATGTTTATAATATAGCGTCGTAAAGCAAATTCCGTGCTAAAATTAAAAATTATAATTTAAACCCCTCCTCTCATAATTTTAATTTTGGAAAAATTGTAAATATATCACTAAAATATAAATAGATTGAAGTAGAAAAATCAAAAGTAGCAGGAGAATGTGAATTTGGAGCTATCTATAATTTTTTGAAATTGTTGCCTACATTTAAGCGCGCAATATCTGTTATTTTTTTAATTCGTTGCCTACATTTCAACGCACGTTTGTAAAATGTGCCACATCTGCACTACATTTTACATTTTCCATAAGCATTTGAGTAATCAAGTACACTTCACAGGGTTTTAAGTTGGGTTTTATACCCTCCACCTAAACAACGCCTCACATGAAAAATTTCTAACAGCCTCGGATGAGAGACCCCCTCATTCACCTATAATCGCGTAAGCGTTGTCTACGCCAGTAAAGAAGAATCAAGTACACTTGCTTATCGTTGCTATTGAGCAGAGGCCCTGTTATGTAATTCAATTCGCAAAAAAAAAATACTCAAATTCGGTTTTTTTGTTTTCGGTAACTCGAGTTTTGCATTTTCAATCCTATTTTTGAATAAATTATTGGTTGGCTTTAAAGTTAGGGAAAGCACAAAAACAAAAAAGTAAGTACAACTTCGAATAAAATACATTTTCGAATGGAAATAAAAAACATGATCCCTGAATTGCCTTTTATTATTAACTATGTATATGGTTATGATACCTCATAATACTTTCACGCGAAGATAATACATTTTTCAGAGTTTATCTTTTAGACAGCTGTTACTTGATTTAAATCTAGTTTGGTACGCTATTTCATACTGAACCGACTTACTTCGGCACAATGTTTGTAAATCTTGCAAATTTAAGCCAAAATAATGTTCCAGAGAGTGTTCGGTCGACGTAATCGCCAAGTAGGGTCGGTAATTCGGGCAGCAATTGATCTACTTCGCACCATGTTTATTCCTCAGAAATTCCGTACAGTACACACAGACTATATACTATATATGCAGTAGAGCAGAATATCGATCAAGACACGAGTGGGTCCATCTGCTAAGACGGACAAAAATTTAAGGAACTCCAATCTACTTTATGAACGATTTTGCCGAAGGTTCTTGGTTTGAAAACTTAAGAAATCCAACTCTTGGAAGGTAGGAAGCCGAACATTTATATAAAGCGTCGCATGTTCGGTGAATGGGCACAAACCGAGTTGACCACCAGCCTTGGTAATCACTTTTCAAAACACAATGGCAAACCCTTATCTTTATAATAAATTTAATTCCTTGAACATAATAACTTTTTCGCAACGGAGTTAATTGATCAATTAACCCACATTAAATCTCAATCGAATTCAAATCGAGTTGAAACTGGAATGCAACTCTGCGGGTTGTTGTCCACACTCTAAGTTTGGATGTACTTAACTCTGCAGGTTGCTGTCCAGGCTATAAACTTGGTTGTATGCATTGATAAAAAAGCAATCAGTTGATAAATTTAATCATCAGAAAAAATACAAAATGGAGAACACATACAAATATGAAAACTATATCTGAAGACAAGGTGTCAAAAAATACAGCCTTTATGTTGTTTTACCCTTACAACACGCTGCTACAAAGTAACTCCACTGAAAAGACTTTAGCCTACCGTAGTAACACACATTTTTTTGAAGCAAAATCAATTTTTTCACCAACACAGTTCCCTGGATCTGATTGTGAACGAAGACAAGACAAAATATCTCCTGTCATCAAGCAAACAGTTATCGCATTCGCGACTTGCCTCACACATCACTGTTGACAGTCATAACTTTGAAGTCGTGGCTAATTTCGTCTATCTTAAAAGCATCATCAACAACAATATTAGCGTTGAAATCAGAAAACGCAGAATCGACTTTGCCAACATGTTATTTTAGGCTGAATAGGCAATAGAAAGGTAAAGTCCTCGTTCAAACCAAAAACCAAACTCTACAAGTCACTCATCATCCCCGTCCTGCTACATAGTGCGGTGGCATGAACAACGACAACATCTGATGAGTATGCCTTAGTAGTGTTCCAGAGAAAGGTTTTGCGGAAAATTTATGGTTCTTTGCGCATTGGTAATGGCGATTACTGCAGTCGATGGAAGCATAAGCTGTACGAGATATACAGCGATTGACATAGTTCAGCGAAGCAAAAGACAACAACTGCGCTGGCT
>CM050326.1:38925087-38950087 GCA_027475135.1 Bactrocera correcta
TGTATAGATGCCCAAGGGGACTACTTTGAAGGGGATGATAGAGTTGTAGAATCATTTTCATATATACGGTATTTATGCAATCAGTCTCATTACTTAATTGTCATACCTCGTATATAGTGATTTGATTCGATTTCTTATACGTATCAATGTAAGAGCCGAAGGCAAATCGCTGCGTTGCGCCGCAAAGAGAACATCCGTTAATTTTCTCCTTAGTTCTGAGATAAATATGCGCAGGGCAATTTTCGCTGTGCTTGTCGTTCATGAACCGCACTTCCAGATAAATCGGTATTCTTATGCTCTTAGAGTAGCATTTAGTTTTTTATCTTGATAGATTTAAAGATATTGCGAGGGTTTATTAAGCTGAACCTGTTTTTGCTTTGAATTAGTTTAAAATGTGACCCAAATGACTTAATGTTCCAAAGTAGCCGCCCAATTTTTTGTGTGAAAGACATTCGAAAAACTATTTACTGTTACTTAAATATACTTTTTGTACTATATTGTCTGTTTCAGAGAGGGCCTAAAAATTGGCGTCTGTATGTGGCACAAAACGGCTCATCTTAAACTCAGTGAATAATTGATTAAATGAAGACTGGATGGATTCATGAGTCAATACTAGTAAATATTTGATCTAGATAAAAAAGAAACAGAAACATTAACAACCTTTCTTTATATTTAGCCCACTTTCTCCAAAGCTTTGACATAAGATCAAAATTTTTTGAATCCTAAATATTCCGGCATAATTAAAAATTTTTTTTTAATTTGATGCGAGTATGTTGAAAACATGTAAGCAATCTGAATACTGTTCCATTCACCATTGTAACTCCTTTCCTCTAACATTTCTCCTCCGATAATTTGCGAAATTTTAGCACGTTTTCCGCATTAACAAATATTATTTAGCTCGTGGCAGAATTTGTAACAGTAAACTGATTGAATTATCTAAATGTAATCCCGAGCTACACGCAGCACCTACACAACACTGTTGTTTCTCACCTGGCAGCTTTCAAATCCATGCAGTTAGTTATGTTGCTGTAAGCTCCCCCCGCCACGTAACCGCTAAGCTCATAGTAATTCATTCGTAATTTGCTCAGCATGCATTTTCAGCGTGCTCATCTCCAATCTGGCGTAAGTTGCATGCAACATGGCGAAACAAAACGGTTCAGCTAACGTGGCATTTTCTTCATTAGCATATAAACTTCAGTGTAAATTATGTGCTTGTTGCTGTACGTGCGCAGCTAAGTGCAGGAGTGCTGCAGCTGCCGTGAAGTGCCTCTAGCGAGTGGAAGTGCACTTTAGGCACCTGAAATGAGTGGAAGGGAAGTGGAGGCAAGAGCACTGAAATGCTACTCAGTGCAGTAAAAGCGAATGTCAATTATTTGCACGTTAATGTGTTAATTTTGTCTGGGAAATTTTCGGTGAAAATGTGAACTTCAGTAATTACTTATTCGAGGGCTGAGGGTTGAGAGTTTATGTAAGCCAATTGGAGTAGTAGGTATGCAGGGATTGTTAGTAACTTTCGCTATATTACGGTTTATATTAACATATTTCAAGCATTGATAGTGTAATGAATATGTTTCTTTAACGAATTTATAAATTTGTATTAGAGTGGGTCACGGAATGTCTTTGTTATTTTGGTACTCTGAAATATTCTTAGACATCAGCTAAAAAAAACAAAATAAACCTCGCTTCCAACTTGTTGAAAAATTCGATTTTTTATCACACGTTTATAAAAAATATAAATAGGATTAAATTTGTTAGTAATATAAATTATAAATATTTCCTGTAGTGTATTACTAGAAGTAAACTAACCTTCATTTATTTTCCTGGGGATATTTAGTATCATAAGCATCTGAAAATAAAATACAAAAAAAAAATTGCTTAAATTTTAAATAAGAAAATATATTGAATAATATAATTTATTTTGAAATTCGGATATATGTGACCTGGTCTACGAAAAGGGGGCTTAGGTGTGAAAAAATCAATTTTTTTTATTTATTTTTTTTTTTCAATTTTTTTTTTTTATTTATTTTTGACACCTAAGCCCCCTTTTCGTAGACCAGGTCACATATATGTATTTAATATTGTTATAATAAAATAAAATGCTTGCCAAATAAAAATTGTATTTTCAATTCTATATTTTTACGATCAAAGTATATTCCAGAAGCAGAAGCCTTTAAAAATAATAAAAAAAATAAATAAATTCATAATAAGATCCAGCGAAAACGAAAGATCAAATAACAAGCATTAAAGAAAAAATAATTTACGGACGATTCGAGGACGCTACAAGGAAGGGGAGAGGTGTGATTGAATTTTCAAGGCTTAAGAATGCTTTATTTTGACTTCCCGCAAAACTAAGAATTCTATTGGATAAATTTATATGGCAATGTTGTAGACAATGAAAAGATCTATAACTTCTGTATGTAGACATTTTTCACATAACCTCAAATTTTGTGTAAAAATTTAAAATAAGCAAGTTTTTTTATACCCTGAACAGGGTATACTAAGTTTGTCACGAAGTTTCTAACACCCAGAAGGAAACGCCGCGTAAATGATCAAAATGTTGAGCTGAGTCGATTTAACTATGTCCGCCTGTCTGTCTGCCCGTCTGTCTGTCCGTCTGTCTGTATATATACGAACCAGTCCCTCAGTTTTTAAGATATCGTTTTGAAACTTTTCAGACGTTAATTTCTCTTAAAGTAGCTACTCATTTGTCGGAACTGCCGATATCGGACCACTATAACATATAGCTGCCATATAAACTGAACGATCGGAATCAAGTTCTTGTATGGAAAACTTTTGCATTTGACGTGGTATCTTCACGAAATTCGGTACAGATTATTATCTAAGGGAACAATGTCATCTCCAAAGAAATTGTTCAGATCGGTTAACTATAACATATAGCTGCCATACAAACTGAATGACAGGAATCATTTGACGGTATATCTTCACGAAATTTGGTATGAGTTATTGTTCATAGAAATAATGTAATATTGGAAGAAATTGTCCAGATCCGATTACTATAGCATATAGCTTCCATACAAACTGAACACATAGTTACTAAAAGAAATGCTCCTGTGAAGGGTATATTAGTTTCGGTGCAGCCGAAATTAACGTTTTTCTTTAATTCTTTAAGAAATAAACCTTCAATTATGGAAACCAAAACCCAAATGACCGGACTATTTTTGAAAAAAATTGAAATAATGTAGATCATATACCATAAATTTAGATTTGACCCAAGCCTAGATAGTCACACATCCAGTAGAGTCACTTTACTATCTTTCTGCTCCCGTAATCTTCACGCATAATACGGTTCTGAAAGAGGATGTTGCGATTATGATGCTACCCAACAAAAATATCGTGATCTTATAAAGCGTTAAGGGATTGCTTCAGTGTGAAATTTTCGAGAAATCGTTTTTTTTTTTTTCATTTTCGGATAGTATACACTATAATAAACGTTCTCTCAAATTTGAAAATCGAAATTCAAATTATTACAGTCGCTACCTCTGTTCCTTGTAAAAAGGGAACAGAGTTTGGGAATATAGCGACTCCAATCTTTAAGGCCGTTTTTCTCAGAATGGAGTTTTTTAAAACGGTTTCCACTCTTTTGAAGATATCTAGTTCGAATTTGGAGAGAACATTTTAACGTTATTCGCTATCGCGCTGTGGAAGCTTTTATTTTTTATTATTTTTTTTTTTTTTTTGAAATCTTCTTATTTTTTTCTACGACGTGTTTTACGTCCATTTCACCAAAATAAACATTACAAAATCATTTTGTATTCGTCATAAAAGTATTTATATACGAAAGAAAAAATCTGTTCGATTAGTTAATTTCAACATTAAAAAAATCGCGAAAATCAGTCTTGCTAAGAAGATCCCTTAAGTTCATGAAATTTTTTTCATGCCATATGTTAACCGAAAGTGCGAAAGTCTCCGTTTTAGTCTACACTTGGGGAAGGTTACGAAGACTATGGAGTAGTCAAAAGATTAGACTACAGTTGCACAAGCAATATAATGGGTTGTCAAAAAAGTCTTGCGGTATTTTTATTGAATCAATTCATGTGGCACCCATACATAGAGCTTCTTAGTGACTCCAAGCTTCTTCAAATGGTTTATAACAGTTTGATGACTACTATGCCGGTTTCTTTCGTCCAATTCAGCGATTTTATTGCAATTTTCGACGACAGGCCTTTCGGAGCGCGGCGCATCTTCGACCACCTCTACACCAGAACGAAAACGTTGAAACCATCGTTGTGCGGTGGAAATGGAAACTGTATCGGGTCCTTAACTGCACAAATTTTATTGGCGGCTTGAGATGCATTTTTGCCTTTATCGTAGTAGAACTGTAAAATATGCCGTATTTTCTCTTTATTTTGCTCCATGTTTGCGACGCTATAACTCACGAACGACTTTGACGCTTTCAGCGCCAACTAGCGAAAATACCGCAAGACTTTTTTGACAACATAATATATAACCCACAAGTAACTTGTTAAGAAAATTCGAGAGATATTTGATTATCAATAGTTTTTCAGAAAATATCACGAATTACGAGAAAAAGAAGAAGTAAAAGAGATATGAAATATAATAATCTTTCCTGCGCTCCAAAAAAAAATTAATCAAACAATCGAGAACTCGCTATAGAGTTGTGTATGCGAAAAACTACAGAAATTTCTGACAAAATATAACTTACGTGAAATTCCAACAAAACCGACCTTTAGTGCATAAAACTTAATAAAATTATCAAGAGACAATAAGACACTACTCGACGTTTTTCTGAGATTATAGCGAAACCCAACTTTTACGGGCCTACACTCTGCTTAAAATGCATCAACCGAATGCAAGATAATATCAATTTCCAGCAGCTCATACGATTCTACGAAAATATGCATTTCAATTCTCTCTTCATACCCACTCGAAATTCGAAATGTATGTGGGCTGCACTTCAGATATTTCAATAAGAACCTTTACGCGGCATTCTTGCTAAAAGGCTTTTCTCCTACGCGCATTTGCTTTTCGTTTCACTTACTAAGCTGCACACATATTTTCTTTTTACCCTTCAAAATGTTGCCGCAGAAGATTTTCCAATTCTGTTTTACGAAAAAAAATGGCTTGTAAATTTTTTACCTTTTCCCTTTGCGTTATGTTTCTTCTAAGATACGCCCTCAACAAAAGTAACTGTGCCTAGGCGCTCGCACACAAGTGTTTGCCCACGACTCGGTTTTCGCATTTTCATTTTGCCAAATTCATTTTTTACTTTCTTCATAATGTAATTACTTCAATTTCCTGCATTTACATTTACCTTTAAGAGTAGAAAACTCAATTGATAATCTTCTAATAACGACGGAAGCATAACGAATGCTCACTTTCAATAGAAAATGGATTGCAAAAAATTTGTAAAAAATTCACTGAGTCAGCAAAAATTTATATATGCATATGTGTATGTGTGTATGTATGTATATATGTGTGTATATTTGTGAATTTGTGCGCATGTATATGGGTTTGTTTGAGTGTATGTGTATGTGAGTGAATGAAATATGCCAAATCTAAGGTAAACATTCGTTTAACTGATGAAAGCAGGAAATTGTATGGCAACAAAACTGAAGCATCGCCTGCCAAAGCGCAGTGAATACAACAACAACACTGCAGTGGATAGCGATAAATGCTGGCATAACCATATGTTTGTATGTAGATATATGTAAAGTGATTCGCCAATGCAAATAACTGAGGAGCATAAAATATTTACAACAACAAGCACATTAGTACACTAACCTCATATACTTATATAGATATGTAATGTACATATATGCTGTGTTATTGATTTCACGTCAATTTGCATAATGCTCACTTTGTTTGCACAACGGCAGCAAACAGCTTACTCAGATGTTGCACAAATTGCTTGTTGATGTAAAAGTATAGCCAAATTACACATTTATATGCATATATGTATACATAGTAATGTATATAGACACATGTTATACATAACTCCATGCATATATATTCATATATAATAGAAATGTTGTTCTCCTCTATGCAAGCATTTAAGGTTACTCATACGCCCAGTAACCCATTTATGAGCGCACTGCAAGTGCTTATGAATTATAAATTTGTTAACCCACTTTTGCCAATCTTTTTATGCTTCCATTTCATTCCCAAACAGTCTCAGCTGCATGCTGTATGCATTTCGTTTTGTTAACTGTTATTTACAAAAAATACAAAATTTCTTGTTCGTATATTGTCCAGCTTGTAAGAGCAGATGAAGTTGGCAGTCAAAAGTCATGCTGGAATTTCGAATAGCAATATTTAAGTAAATATTTTTAAAGTTATGCCAATGTAATGGTATTGGTATGCAAATTGGAAATATTTTTGCATAACCACTTAAATATATTTGTTTCCTTAATATACCTAATATATAGGTATATGCAAATAATAGAATAATAATATGTATATAAACATTTGGAAGCTAAAAACGGAGACACTGTGGAGTTTAGAAAGCATTCGCTTTTATTTATTTTATTCTTAAATTTATTTTAAATGTGGACTCATATAATTCTATATAAAATACATATTTGGTGCAAAAATTGTTTCGGAATCTCTCCAAAGTGCTTAACTTGCTATCTCAAAATATAGGCGCTGAGTAATTGAATATAAGCAATTTCACTATTTTTATAGAGCCATAAAAAATATTTTAAGAATATCAAATATTTGTCGCATGCAGCTGTTAGCATAACTGTTAACCCTCTTATGATACATTTTTGAGCATTCTTGATCATCACGGAAGAAGTACGGCCCAAAGACGCCGTGGACTCATTAACCTTACCAAAACGTAATTTTTTCGTGATAAAATGGTGACTCATGGTGTCTGTGTGCGTTGCTGTCTGTCATGGCCATTAAGCCATATAAGAACCTCATCGCTGAAGATGATTTATCGATGAAAATCCGGATTATTTTCAAGTTGTTGCTCAACCGACTTTACGAACATACGACGATTCTGGTGGTCAAGCGGCTTCATTTCTTGCATCAATTTGATCTTGTAAGAATTTAGGCCAAAATCTTTTCGAAAAATTCGCCACAACGACGTTACAGAGATGCCCTAACTACCCTTCAAAACGACTTGTGAGAGACTGATTTAGGTCTTCCTCACTTGATGCAATAGCGGCAGCAATATTCTCGAGACTACAGGCTCTTCTTTAGCTCACTGACACGGTAACATATTGTACTGTGTCTTCAAATTTTTCCACTAGACGCTCAATTGTTGATCTGACAGGACGATTATAACGACCATAAATTGGACGTAGCGCTCTTAAAGTTAAGGCCACTGACTCCAAATGTCGTTAGTAAATTATAATAATTTCAACTCGTTGTTTAACCAAAAATTTTTCCATGATAAAATGGCAAACATTACTGAAGGGAAATGTCAAAAGAGCGCGAAAAAATATGTCATCATATGGCTATATTATTAGTTAAGATTTTATATCCACTTATGAATTAAAAAAAATCGATATTCTTTGTTTTTGCATATTTCAAATGCTCTTAAAAAATTAATTAAAGATTAAATTGATTTTGAATAATTTAGGAGATATGTGCATATTTGTAAAGAATTTGTTTTGTAACGACTGCACCAATGTACTAGATATTTTCATAGGAGCTTCTTAGATACATTTGACAAAGCAATAAGAATTTTGATAATATTTTCGAATTTAGAACTTTACATTTTTCACAAAAAGCTATTCCTTCGACTTCTTCTATAGTAATAATAATCGCCTACAGGATAAAAAATTAAATTTTTCTAATTTGTTGCCGATTACTGAGCGAAACACCTCTTCGCAAAACACGCGACATTATACAGTCACAATTCTTCTTCGCTTGACACGATACATACTAAAATGTATCGTACCGTGGCAACCCCAGATGCTTAAGGTGTAGTCTTGCCAATGCGGGAGCACAAGAGATACTCCATTGTTTCCCTGGTACCTTGTTTTAGACATTTCCTGCAGTCTTCTCGATCTGTCAGACTCATCCTGCAGGCGTATGTCGCCACCAGACAGTGACCAGTTATTATTCCCATTATTTTTCTTCAGCCTCTTCTGTCAAATGCCAATAAGAATTTAGTTTACTTCCGATCTACCGTTTTGCACATGACTTTTGAAGTTTTGCACCCAGGTAGCTCGTTACATCGGGTTCTGATTCATTTTACCATGCTTCTGTCAGGATTGACGTACAGACAATGCTTGGGTTTCCCTATGTTGGTCACGTTTTCGGATGTTAGCCGTACACCATTCTTGGCTCGTCCACTATTTCAATGCTCTCGATGCCTTTGTGGTCAGCGAAGAGGTCTATAGGTGGCAGGTTTAATACCAGTTCAAGAGCCGCCATTGAATTGGTTCTTAAAGTTCACTTTAAGCACAGCGTAGCGAACCTCTGAGCTATTTCCATTGGGTTCCGGTAGGTGGATTTCCTGTTCACCATATTACTGCACCGCAGAGCAGAATTGGCCTAACAAAATCAGAGGAGCACTAGTGAGGGGGAGAGAACCGAGCATCTGCCTATACGCGTATAAAGCATTGCTGGCTTTGCTCACTCTTTCTTCCACGTTGTGCTTCCACAGTAGTTTACTGTCTAAGACTACTCCAAGGTTTTTGGTACTCTTGAGAGAGAGTTGTGTCCCATTTATAGAAGGGAACCTCCATGAGGCAACATGTTTATTAAACAAATGTTCCGCAATCCATTTTTAGACAAAAAAATGCACTTGCTTTGGGTTGAAGCAGTATTTTTTGGTAGAAAAGAAGTATTTAAAATATACTTACTTTCAAGCTAATATAAAAAGGGTTTAGCCAGATTTGCATACTAACTTCTGCAGAGACTATTTAGTCTATTTCTGACCAAACGCCTTACAACATAATTTACAGATCACTTGATTTCATGTCATATTATAAAAATTTAAAGTTACTTCCGCCATAACCCTACATTTTCGTGCTTTCCAATATCTATTAAATTAAAAAAACAAAAAAATTGAGGAAGACTTAAATGAGCTTCACAACTGCTATTAATAATAATAACCGCAATAAATATTAGTAATACAAATAAAACGATAAAAATGCTCATCTTAAGCAATTTCCTGCCTAAATGTTCGGCATTATCAGCTAAAAACCTGGTGGGATAAAAATTTGTCTGCTAATGTATTTACGTATATTAGGGTGAACATATAGTATGTTATATATTAATAGTTAAGTTGTATGGAAATTATGAATACAGGGTGACTTAGATCGCTTACGCAAATCTGAACGAATTATAAAGATATACCACTTTGGTTACTCAGAGATACTTTTGCTTTCATTATTATAACATCAACAAAATTCGATGAATAATCGGTGGAAAAAAATAACCTCTATCTATTTTAAACTATCAATTAGGAATAAATAATAGTTTTAGCCAGTCACTTCGTACTAGAAGTATAAAAAAATTGGAAAATAAAGTTATCCACCTTAATAAACCACATTTGCTGCTTTTTTTTGGTTAACAAACATTTTTATATTTTCTTCAAGTAAGCATTTCTTAAAGGAAAGAACACGCTGGGTCGTCCTACCCTTTGGGCTATTGGACATTGGCGTGTTTGCTACTAATTTCGTCCCGTTAAAGAGGCATTAGACTTCACCCTTTTTCTTTCAACGTTCTCGCCATTTTCTTTTACTATATTTCACAAAGCAGTCACCCACCATTTGCAGCTAGCAAAAAGAGAAGTAAAATTTTACGTTTATTGTTGTTGGTATTAAATAGAAAGCGTAACGCTGTTGTTTATGCGCTTGGAAATGCTTTTGCTGCAATAAAACTCATAACTCCTGCTTCGCGCTTTTAACTAATGATCCGTTCGCCCCTATAACGAACGGGTTGAAGTCCCGGGCAATAAGGTTGTGCGTGTCTTTTTATTGTGTTTTCTTTTTTTCTAGTTTTTGATAATTGGCTGTGCAAAACAGGCTACGCCGGAAGGGTTTTAGTACTATTTGAATCGTCATTATAATGTCATTAATCCAACAGTTATGTTTGTTTATTTCATTTCCAGTTAATAACATTATAAATTAGCTAAGTTGGGAAGGCACTCGCTTTTACTTTTTTGGCAATTTTCATATTTATTATTAGGGGTGCTCTAAAAATAATCTTGTCTGCCACCGGTCCTACGCAGATCCACTACTCTACAGATGCCAAGTGTTTAAGTCTTAACCTCCTGAACCAACTCATCTTCTTCCATACAGCTTGGACACCAATAGGGCAACGATCTGTTAAAAGCTACACAATAAAAGAAAGTCTATCTTTACTGAGAGCAAAGAGATCCACTAGATAACCCTGCGATCAATCTTGGGACAAAACGCTTTTGCGACAGAGCGTATGCCGAAGCATGCCCTAGCGCTGACTAAGCTTTCGCGAATCCCAGTTACATATCAAATAGTAGAACACAAGAGAATACGAGAGCACCGACATACTCCCATTCTACCGATAGCGACCGATTCTGGGGTGCTTTTCCTTACTACCTCATCAGCTTTAGAGTTTCCTGTGACTCCGCTATGGCCCGGCACTCATACAAATCTTATCACAAAGCCACTCAATGCTATTGATAACGACTTAGGCATTCCTCGACCAACCCTTAATGCACTGTAAATGAATTCAAAGCTGGTATCCCCGCTCTGCTATCTGAGTGAATGGAAGAGGCTGCACTCCGGAGCAGCAGATCTACTGATACCTTAATGGCCGCAACCTCGACTAGGAAGACACTGTAATAGTCAAAAAGTAGGAGGCTGAAGTTGACAGAGAGCTCCTGACTCTTCCACCAACCTACACCCCAAGCTTGGATCCATCCATAAAAAAGCTCACTACCTCTCCTCTCCAACGGCTTCTACCCACCCATAACTCCCTCGTTGGTATATGGGCAGAGAACGAGCCGCCTGGGTTCGGTTTTGCGAGTCCATGATCAAACTAATTCAGTTTGAAGTCAAAGTGTGTCCTCACACCTCCTCCGAGTGTTCAGATACGTCTACGATGATGTCTACAGGCACCATGTTCAGAATGGTGTTAGGTGCCATACGTTGGAGTTGACCTTCGTGCACCGCACATGCTGATGAGTGCCACCCGTTGAACGCCTCCGAATTTCTTTGCAAGTGTGGTCTTTCCATAGGCGCTTGACCATGGTGTGATACAGCCAATGGCTCTTATACAGCAGTATAAGGCAGTCGGTACCTTTTTTTCTTTCTCCTCGACATTCGTCTTCCATGAAAGATTCCTATTCGGGATGAGCCCTAGATATTTCACTGTATCCTCCGGTTGTATACAGATATCTCCCATTTACAGCAGCTGTGCCATGGTTATCTTATATTTTCTAGTAAATAAAACCATCAACCATTGGGTTGATGGCGAAACCACTTCCAATCACCCCATTTGTTACGACGCTGAGATACCCCTGCGTCAATTCATAGACGGTACACATCAACTTTCGTTTGATCATAAATGCTACATCGTCTGCATAGGCAATCACCCGGCAGCCATGATCCTAAAATTTTTTATGCAGGTCATTAACGACCAGGATCCATAGAAGCGGAGAGAGAACTCCACTTTGTGGGGTAGCCAAACACTTTACTCATTGACAAGCCTTTTAAGGGCAGATCATCTGATCAAATTTGACCCGAATTGAGTTTTCCCACTAATTAATATGTGTTCGTCAACTGTTTATTTACGAAGCGAAAGGTTTGTCTGGCCATTTTTACCATGGATAAAAAAAATTAAAAACTAATCCAGATCAAATTTGATCAGATGCTAAGTATATGTATAGTATCAACTGCGTCCGAAATTTACCCATCTTTCAATATGTAATGCTACTCTTAATTTCTAATTTCTTGCGATTTCAAATATTGAGGTCTCTTTGACTCTTTTATTACAAAATATTTATTTTTTTAGTTTTAGTTTTCAAAAATTTTTTTTTTAATTTTTTTAATTTAATTTTCAAAATATTTTTTTTTTTAATTTTTTTAATTTTTATTTTCAAAAAAAATTTTTTTTAATTTTAATTATTACTTTACAAAAATAACTTTTTGAATTTTTAGTTTTCCATTTTAATATTTTAACCCTCTTGTTATTTCCACAAAAATGTTGCCCTGCACGTCTGAAATTTGCTCTATTTATTAACTCACTACACATTTTGTGCTGTCACTTTCCACTTTCACTTTCAGCCGAAAGATAACATTTCCAACATCGACTATTTACTCGGCTGCACACACTCACACATAGCACACATCTAATATTTACATACACAACTAACAATGACCTACACAATGACGGATGTGCCTGTTGCAATCCCACTCACTCCCTTCATGGTCACAGCTGGTTGGCAGCGAGTGTTGTTGCCATTAAAACAATAGCAAAAACGAGTTATGAATCCTTTTCATGTCGCAGCCATTATGTAAATACGAACAACGCCAGTTGCAGCACTGGTTAAGCTGATTTAGTGAGTAAATGTCACGATGAACGTGAAAGCTCGTCAACGCGAAAGAACGGGGCATCAACGTAAAATTTTAATTTTTATGGTTCGTGCTTGGATTTATACTAATTTCCTTGTTAATTAAAATGTGTCAACGGCCGGCAAATTACTCAATGGAAGGAAATAAATTACCACGAATGGAAGCCTAAAGGACGACTACAAAAGTGGGTTAACAAAAATAACAGTAGCGTAGCAACTTATATTTTCAGTGTACTTTTAGCTTGGAAAACAGTTCCAGGAAAAAATAGTCGTAACTAAATGGTAGTGAGGAATAGAGAAAGCGACGTGAGGCCCAGTGATGGTAAGGATATTAGTTAAATATAGAAAGGAATGGGGGACATGTTATATTACATATATATAGAGTCGGAACTTATCTATACTTGTTGTTGTATTTTTATTATTGTACAAAACCCACGAAACGAATATTCAACAAAAATGCAAAAAATACAACAGCAAAACCACTTGAAACAAAAAACACATGTAAAAAAAAAAATTAATACAATGAAAACAGTTTTTTTTACTCAACGGATATTTGTACCAACCAAAACTAATCGAAATAGATGAGTTATAATGGGTAATCCAAGAATAGGTACGTTTTTCAATAGCCTTTGTTTTTTGACAGATGACGCGTGAGTCGTTTCAAGCTGTCATGCAATTTTTGTTCAGTATTTTTTGACATTTCATCATCGAAAAACTTTCGATTGGTTAATGTTCGAGCAGACCACGTTCGGCACGCAGTGAATAAAACAAAGCAGTCATAGCTGAGAGTGTACACGAAAACCGTAGAGAGTCGATTCGGCGTCTTTCGTAGAAACTCGGACTGACATATGGAACGACTTGGCGCATTCACTCTGTGGGCTCTTGAAAAGTTCCAAGAACATCCCAAGTTTTCGAGCCAAATTTGTTCAGCGATGAGGTCTTTTTCTGGCACAGTGGATTTGTAAACAAGCAAAATTGCCGCATTTGGGATGAAAAGCAACCTGAAGAGATTCAAGGGCTGCAATTTCATCCAGAAAACCCAGCGGTTTGGTGTGGTTTGTGGGTCCGTGGAAACATCTGACCATATTTCTTCAAAAGTGATGCCGTCAATGGCGACTAAGGTCTATGCAGACAATCCCACTTCGATTTGGAGGCTTGGAGCAAGACATCCCGCGAGTCATTCGCCCAGTCGAAATGCTCGAACGAGTCATGGAAAATTGGAATTACGGATGGACCATCTAAAACGTCGAAGACTGCTATTAGATTCAGGGAACTTGGCTTGGATACGGACACACTGAAACTCATTACAATCTAGATGGCGATCAGGGCAAAGCTTTTGGGGACGAGACCACGTAAGCTTATTTACGGATGGATCAAAATTAAGAGGAAGGCTCAGAGCGGGATTCTTTTGGCAGCTCTAGATAGCAGACTACTGTAACGCCTTTCGATGGAGATGGCTGCCCGCAAGGTTCAACAGCTTCAAGATTGTTCCATTTTAGACTTGTATGGGTAACTCGTCACAGCGGAATCGTTCAAAACTTCAAAGCCGATAAGCTCACTAGAGGAGTATCCTTACCCCAATTTCAGACGAATGGAAACGAGTCGGTTTTCCTATATCCTCCAACGTTTTAGCGCTAGATCTATTGACTTCCAGCGAGCTTGGCAAGCGACGATCAAAAACCTGGTACTAGTGCGATTACAAACTCCTTCTGGCCCACAGTGAACCAAGAACTGAAAGGAACTCCGAACTACTTTCTCATCTGACTGTCGGTATTTTGACGCTCCTTGCCAAAGCTATATGGAGAGAGACTTAAATTAAAATATCTCAGTAGACACATCTTTGGAGAACCAGACTAAAATTTAAAAATCCTGTAAGACGCAGCTTCGTAAAACAGAGCGAAGTGGCTAATTGGCATAACAAATTTGTGGTGAGCTCAAAGGACTTCTTCGGCTTATGAGGTGATATACTCTAAGGGGCTTTTGGATAACACAAAGGACAAAATTTGAAAAATCGAAAACATCATTTAAAAATCGCCATTAAACCAACTTAATTTGTATTATTATATATGTAAAAAAGTATGTACTATGTAGCACTAACTTCATGTAGTACTCGATAACTCGCACGCACGTAACTAAACTTCCAAAAAAATCCCGATAAAATCTTGTACAATTTGCAGGCGTTTCTTTAAGAATTGTAATACTTATGTATGTAATTTTTGCCACACACTCGCCCGCTCTCTTGCATGTAGACGGCAAGTAAGTTGTTGGTCAAGTTGCTGGCGCAGCATTTTTTAAGCCAGTCACGCAACAGTTGATTTCGAGAAATGTCCTCTTTTGCTTTAATATCTACAAGCGCACAATCACACACACACACACATACAAGCGTACGCTAGTCCAACTTTTAGTTCCGCCGTGCCGTCCCATCCGAATCACAAATAATTGCATTCTGCATTTTAATGAGCTGCCACAAAACGCTTTTCGGCACGAACTTCAAGCATTTGTTGGCTGTCGCAGGCTCTTATCCACTGTCGCCGAGAAGCAAGCAACAACAGCCGCACGAAGCAGACCCACTAAATTAGGTTAAACGCAAAGAATTCTGCTATCGCATTTTTACTTATATGTATGTGTGCGTGTGTGTGTGCGCAAGTAATATACGATTGTTGTTGCACTTTTTTGCATTTGCATTTTTACTTAGAATGCAGTTTGTGTTTACAGTTAGCAACAAATTGGCAATTAATTTTATTCAAATTACTTTGTGAGCTCTTTCTGGCGCTTCTACTTGTACTTGTTGGCCATAAAATCTGTTCGCTTTCACTAGCGGGACGATGCATGTTAGTATTTACATATGTGTGGAGAAGAAGAAGCATAAATGCGTGACATTTGTGACTCAAGCAAAATTAAGTTATATTCAAAAAATTTAATAAGTTCGCTCGGAAGCGGTTCTATGGAACCATATGACAACGTTGGAGACCTTATTAAGTACAGTCCGTCTGTCTGCCTGTATATACGCGAACAAGTCCCTCGGTTTGAGATATCCATACGTAATTTTGCACACATTTCTCCAAGAAATTGTCGATATCGTAGCATTTTTGCATATAGCTGCCATACAAACTGTACTATCGGACTCACGTGCTTGTGTAGAAATCTTTTTCATTTGACGAGATATCTTCAAGAAATTCGGCATGGATTATTGCCTAAAGCAATTGAACAATCTCCGAAGAAATTATTCAGGTCAGATCACTGTAGCTTACAAGTCCCATACAAACTGCCGATCAAACTCAAGCAGTTGTGAGGAATTTATTTTCTGTAGTTGTGAAAAGTAGTATTACAACTTCGGAGCAACCGAAATTTTTTTTTTTTTTTGGTTTGGTTTGGTACCCACTTAGAATCCTAACCAAAATACATATATCAATTTAAGTTGGCCATTGTAAGCATCAATAGCAGGTCCCGGAGATGGCGCTACTAGAATTAAACCAATTTTTTATTTACCCCTAACCCACAAAAAAATTCTGTATGACCGTAAAGTCAAGTTATTCGAGATAGCAGGCTCTTTAAAAATATCAACTGAATAAGTAATGCATATCCTTCACGAATATTTGGGTATGAGAAAGCTCTGTACAAATTGGGTGCCACGCGAACTCACTTTTGACCAAAACCCACGACGAGTTGATGAATCGGAGCAGTATTTCGAGATATTTAAGCGTAATAAACCCAATATGAAGCAATGGATGAAACATGGCGCCATCATTACACTCCGAAATTCAATCGGCAATCGTTGGTATGAATATGGAATAATTTTTATTGACTACCTTGAAAAAGTAAGGACCAGCTATAGTGACTATTATATAGTGTTATTGAACCATTTAAAAGACGAAATCGCAAAAAACCACGGCCGCATCTGAAAGTGCTGTTTCACCAAGACCGTGTCACAAGTCAGTGAAAATTGCTCGCTGGGAAGAAATTTTCCTTGAATATAGTGGTGAGCGCCGAAGCTGAGGCCAATTTTGAAGCAAAAGACAAATCGAACTACAGAATTGGTAACGAAAAATTGAAGGGTTGCTATAATCATTGTATCGCGCTTTAAGGGAACTATGTTGAAAAACAAAACACAATTTTGTCAAAATAATCTATTTTACTATGATAGACCGGGGACTTTTTAGTTAACCGGTTTAAATGTGGTAATTAAAACTTCAAGAGTCTCCGATGAACGAGTTCAGAAATCTTTCATTCTACTTTTAAAAGTGACCACAGTTATTTGACATAATAGTATAACTCTAACGTTGAGCAACACGAAAAGCTCCGTCGGAATCGGGAAGGCCCTCCCCGAGCCATTCGATACCAAACGAGGTTTCAGACAAGGCGATTCCCTATCGTGCGACTTTTTCAACCTGCGACTTTTTCAACCAAAATAGTTCGAGCTGCAGAACTCAACAGAGAAGGTACCATCTTCTATAAGAGTGTACAACTGCTGGATATGCCGATGATATTGATATCATCGGCCTCAACACCCGCGCCGTTAGTTCTGCTTTCTCCAGACTGGACAAGGAAGCAAAAGAAATGGGTCTGGCAGTGAACGAGGGAAAGACAAAATATCTCCTGTCATCAAACAAACAGACGCCGCACTCGCGACTTGGCACTCACGTCACTGTTGACAGTCATAACTTTGAAGTTGTAGATAATTTCGTCTATCTTGGAACCAGCGTAAACAACACCAACAATGTCAGCCTGGAAATCCAACGCAGGATAACTCTTGCCAACAGGTGCTACTTTGGACTAAGTAGGCAATTGAGAAGCAAAGTCCTCTCTCGACAAACAAAAACCAAACTCTATAAGTCTCTCATAATTCCCGTCCTCCTATATGGTGCAGAGGCTTGGACGATGTCAACTACGGATGAGTCGACGTTGCGAGTTTTCGAGAGAAAGGTTCTGCGAAAGATTTATGGTCCTTTGCGCGTTGGCCACGGCGAATATCGCATTCGATGGAACGATGAGCTGTACGATATATACGACGACATTAACATAGTTCAGCGCATTAAAAGACAGCGGCTACGCTGGCTAGGTCATGTTGTCCGGATGGATGAAAACACTCCAGCTCTGAAAGTATTCGACGCAGTACCCGACGCGGGAGGCAGAGGAAGAGGAAGACCTCCACTCCGTTAGAAGGACCAAGTGGAGAAGAACCTGACCTCGCTTGGAATATCCAATTGGCGCCACGTAGGGAAGAAAAGAAACGACTGGCGCGCTGTTGTTGACTCGGCTATAATCGCGTAAGCGGTGTCTACGCCAGTAAAGAAGAAGAAGAAGTATAACTCTGCCTTTCATAATCTAATCTTCTTCGTCATTACCAGTTTGAAATTTCTTTCTGAAACTAACTTAGTTTATAAAGAAATTCTTTGCATTTCGAGCTTCAACATGTAAAAAATGCCCAGTATAAGGTAATATCTCAAAGCTATTGTTTTGATAATCGCATAGTTGTTTAATAAATGTATTTGTAAACGAAAATGCTTTAAACATATAATACATGAAGAGGATTTCCGACAGATTGTTGGAAAGCATCGACCTCAAACATCGTTTTTGCCGTATTTCAAATCTTTAAGCTAAGTTACCATACAAATCTACCAAAATGAGAAGAATGACAATTGCGGGGAGTAAGGTAGGTCTTTAGTTCAAAAGCTCCAAAATTTTATATGAATTGATAGGTATGAGGACTTTAGTAAACAATATCTTCAGTGCTATAAATACATTAAGTTAACTTTTGGAAGAAACTTTGTTGATGCTGAGAAAATTCGTAGCATGTCTCCTTATGTATGTTGTCTTCACAGTAGTGCTAACTTTTCATTTCAGAGTTGATTCTTATGAGATCGTGTGCAGTTATCGTAGGTCAAACTGGAAGAAACTTGATATATATCCCCTCCAAGAAATTAATTAAATAAGTAGATTTAGAACAGATTCTTTATCCGAAACTCCAACAACAGAATATACCATTTCCATCAAAGATGTTTAACGCTTCTATTGTTGTTATTATTCTATTAGCTGCTTAAATTCAAGTGGTTTTAGAGGTTGCTGTTAAATAAAGAAATTTTTTATTGAACTTAAATTCGGTTCCATTCCAGTTAAATATGCAGATTCAACTGCTATTGAATTGGGTATGAATTATGATCTTTGTTGTTCTCCTAACAGTTTGGGCGATCACCGACTCATTCTCTTTCACAGTACAATCAACAGTTTCTTTGTAACAAGCTATTTTGAAATATTAAGCTGTGAGATTAAAATTGAGATACTGATACTCCTATCATATATAACAAGGAGAGAAGGTCAAAACTGCAACGAAACACCTCGATGTGGATAAAAAAAAAGTCGAATATGATATTAATTTGTCAAGTCCAAACGTCAGCACAAAACAGACTTGAATTTGCAGCAGGACAGCACAGTGAATGAACACAGGCCGTGATACTGCAAATAACAGTGAGTAGCACAAAAAAAAAATATTAAAAAGAAATCGAAAAGATGACTGGAGCAGAGAAGACAAATCGAGTGACAGCAAAAGAAATGTGAAAACAAACCACATGTCACTGGCATTTAAGAATTCTACATAAAAATGCGTAGAAACAAAAAATATGCAAATAAATTAGTTGCTGAATAAAAAGAAGAAGTGAGCGAAATCAAGGAACAGAAGCAAATTTTTAGAAGTGAAAAATATGATTGCAGTGTGTTGAAAGTGAAAAAGAAATAAAGCAAAATTTATGCCAGCGCCATAAATAAATACTCGTACAGCAATCTCTCTTTGGCGCTATTCATCTTATCTTTCAATGTGCGTGCCACTTTTGCTGCGGAGTGTGCCTTAGTGATGGACGAATTCTTCGTGCAATCGATATATTGTTATAGTAAAGGACCAGTCCAGTGGGGTGGGCAAAAAAGATATCTTTGGCACAACAAGATATATTCAGCATCCACGAGGAAACATCCCCAAATGGGTTGAGACTGATCGACTTGACCGGATCCCGAAATATGGTTATCTCTAGTGCTAGCAAAGGAAAGGATCGAAAAGCCACCAACCAGATCGATCACGTCGTGATAGACGGAAGACACGTCTCCATTGATTTAGACGCGCATACGTACCGAGGTCCTAGCATTGACTCGGAGAGGGGATGAAATTTGTGAGCACGTAGCCGTTGAGCTATTCAAGCATATGGTCGGTCGAAAGCATGCCCGACGATTGGAATTTAAGTGTGCTCTGACCCATCCAAAAAAAGGAAGACCCCATAATCGCTGTGGGATAAGCCTCCTCAACATCGCAAATAAGGTTCTGTCGAGCGTATTGTGTGAAAGATTAAAGCCCACCGTCATCAAACTGATTGGACCAGGAGATTCAAGATATTCACCCGTAAAAAAGACCCCTAAAAAGAGGATCGACACACACCACCTCTTCGTTCAAAGCTGCTTTTGACAGCACGGAAAAGAGCTGCCTTTTACCACTATGTCTGAATTTGGTATCCCCGCAAAAGTAATATGGCTATGTAAACTGACATTGAGTAATACCAAAACCTCCGTCAGAATCGGAAAGGACTTCCGCGAGCCGTTCGATACGAAAAAAGGTTTCAGACAAAGCGATTCCCTATTGTACGATGTCTTCAATCTACTCCTGGTGAAAATAGTTCGATCCGCAGAGCTGAAGAGAGAAAGTACAATCTTTTACAAGAGTGTATAACTGCTGATGTACGAAAATGACATCGATATCATTGGCCATACTTGAAACTCAGTATTCTTGAATATACTTACTATACAGTGACCTACGATCTTTTTGGTTGGTTGAAAATATTCAATATTGCATTAAAAAAAAAACATCCATTTTTTTACCTAGAAATTTCATCAAAAAATTTTCAAATTTGTTTCAGTACTACGCCATTTTGTTAATTTTTTTCTAATCCAAAACCGTTGGTCATTGTATAGGAAATACCTTCAACTTGAATAACCTCTTTGAATTTTTTTGTTTCAACTACTCATTTGGCCGGAATTATGTCTGCTGTTGGGGAATTTTTTTTCGGCACCTCCAAAGACAGCACATAACTCTGTCATTTTTCAATATTTTTGTAAAAAAAAAATTTTTAATAATAGTTAAAAATATACTTTATTACTTTAATACTAAAATTCACGAAAATCGCTTCATTTTTCATAGGTTACACTGGTATAACCACTTCAAATGTAAAAAATCGTTAGAAAGGGTTGGAAATTTGAATCGAAAAATTTTTTTCCAACCAAACTTGAGTTCGATGATTTAACTTAGAAGGTTTTGGATAGATTATCGAGCAAATTCTCAAGCAAACATACATTAAGCCATAATGTATTTATCGAATCTAATTTTTGTAGCTGATTTCCTATAATCAGCAACTTAGTAATGATCATTGCTTGAATACTTGGCTCTATCCGAAACAAAATAATTAAATATTTTCGAACATATGTATTTCCATCTTTTTCGACAAAATGGCTTAATAAAACCTTTAAATAAAGACACAAATGTAAAAATATAATTGAAAATAATCGAAAATATAAATTCTCTCAATTATGTTATTTGCTTGAACCTCAAATATCCAATTATATCGATTGAGAAATGAAATCTTTACAAAGTGTAGTCTAAATACGGTGTAGACATACAGTTTGATAATGAATGCGAAATACTTGCACGAAATAACACCTAGTAAACTTCGCTGGAAAAGTAATACTCAAATATGCTTTCAAATATGATTTTTAGAATGTATGCGAGGTTTGACAATTAAGTAGTGAGACTGATTTTATTACCGCGTTTGTGGTAAGCCCGTGATCTTGAAATTCCCTTTCTCCTTTTCCGGCATCCCTCCCTTCTCTATTGATGTATGTACCATCGCTCTAGCTTGTTTAGTTCGCCTGCTGCGTCAAGTTGAATAGACGTTTGTTTGTAGTGCTCGTCACGAAAATGGAAAAACGAAACCAAGAGCAACGCGTCGCGATAAAATTTTGCGTCAGATTGGGAGAAACAGCTTCGGAAACATATGCTAAAATTCTAAGAGTGTATGGTGATAGTGCTCTTAGTCGTGGAAATCAAACGCCAAAACTCACAATGGTTGTCTCCGCGCGCCCCTCGCCCGAAAAAAGCTCGCATGAGCAAATCGAAGGTGAAAACGATGATTATTGCCTTTTTTCATAGCCGTGGAATCGTCCACAAAGAATTCGTTCCACCGAGGAAAACTGTGAATCAAGTCTGATATTGCCAAGTACTCGAAAGATTGCGAAAACGAGTCAAAAGGGTGCGCCCAGACATCGCTCGTAACTGGATCCTTCATCACGACAACGCGCCGTGCCACACCACCCTCAGCGTGTCCCAGTATTTCGGCTCTAAAGGGATCGCCGTGTTGCAACAGCCGCCTTATTCGCCCGAAATGTCACCCTGTGACTTTTTTTTTGTTTCCTAAAACAAAATCAGTGCTCAAAGGAGCCCATTTTGAGTCGATTACGGACATCCAAGCGGCCGTCACGAGGGTACTCGCGAATGTCCCAGTCGAAGCGTTCCAGAAATGTTACGAAGCATGGAAAACGCGCTGGAATCGCTGTATAGCTGCCCAAGGGGACTACTTTGAAGGGGATGACAGAGTTGCAGAATAATTTTCAAATATACGGTTTTTATGGAATCAGTCTCATTACTTAATTGTCACACCTCGTATGTATAATTCAATTTTTTTTTTTCAAACAAAACCAAACACCTAATAAGAACGCAATTGACAAAAATATAGAAATTTCTTTATAAAAACTCTCTCACGATTTCGAAGCGCAATCGCAATTTCGCTGCCCATCCCTAGCGCGCAAATGCCTTCCCATACACACAACAGCAGTATCAACAACCTTCAAAGTCATACATTCTCGTCGCACATTAAAATGCTAAATTTTCTATAACACAAAGCAAGAATGCACATAAAAATCAGTAGGCCACATAAAACTAGGAAATAACAAAGTGGGCATAAAACAAATATGTCGACAAGCAAATATCACTCATACGACCTGGCGTACGCCTAACTACTCAGCAACAACACGTACAAAGACGACAATGTGTGCGTGTGTGTGTTACAAAAGAATTCGGAAACGAAGCACTAAGGCACCGGCAGGCCATACACTAATATGTCGCGAAAGTTTTCTTTCTCTTCTTGCGCCCTTTTCTGCAGCGATTTACGTTCGTTTTGACCCGGAACTACGCCGCGTCGCTTCACCGCACACAGTCTGGCTGCCAGCCAAGGGTTACAAGAAATTCGCTGTTACTGAAAAATTTCATAAATTTTATTTGTCGCCGATGTTGCGGCAATGCGGTCGTAGCTGCTTGAAATAAAAGACATATGCACACATGCACACACATACACATGCATATAAATATTTGCCAAAATAAAAGTAGACGAGTAAATTGACGCAAAACTAAATTTTACGACGCGTCATGGTTAAGAAATTTCGCGCTACCACAACAACACAGCGCGACCGCCCGCCGGTGAACGCGGCTTTGTGTGTGTATAGGTAACGGTTATTACATTTACCGTAACAGCGCCGCTCCAGTTCGCCATGCTGGCACACTGCTTCATTTTTGCCGTCGAGTTGCGCTCAAAGCGAAAGTGCCCTTGCCAATCTGGCCAAGTACCCGCACACACATACAAACATGTGTATGTGTGTGTTTGTGACGTGTGTATTTGCATCTGTGTTGGTGCACCGCTGTTGGACATGTCACCAAATCGTAACTCATTTCTCCAAGCACAACATGTCATCGTGGTGCCAATTACATTTTTCAATGCGAAAGGTGGCGCTGGCAGCTAACCGCTGTGCCGGTGGCACCCGTGCGCTTCGACAAAGCCAAGCAAGGCGAAACAATCGGGCAGTTAGCGTGAAACAGTCAGTCAGTCAGTCACTCGCTCAGTCGTCATTTATGCCGCAAAGGACTTCGTCGTCTTTGTTAGTCATTTGGCTGGTTGCTTGGTCGACAGGCAGTCTATGCGCCAGCCTTTCTCTGTCTTCAACGTGCCGTGGCACCGTGCTGTTTTCGGCTTTGCTGACGGCGACATGCTGCCTTGACATAGTGGCAATAATTTTTTACCCCCTCTCGCCTATATCTTTTTCCACTCCATCCAAGTTCGTTATTATACCGTCGCAAAGTCTTCATACATATGTGTGATATATGTGTAAGTGTTGTGGTTGTAAAAAGTTGAAGGTTCCTTGCCGTCGCATTGATGTGGTATTTCGTACATGTGAGTACATTTTGTTTATACGCCCGTTGATTGCCGTGAAATTTGTTTGCCAATATATTTTCATATTCATATTTTTCATTGGCGTGGGTAATTTGGTGTTCGTACTTAAACACATATGTATATGTATAACGGAAATGAAATATTTCGTTGACAGATGCAATAAATATTTATAAAAGAGATTATTTCTTATATTAATTTATAACTACTAGATCATACCATCCTGTGACTAATAACTCACTTTCCTTGGTGCCACTCCACAGACTGTTCGATGCAAAGTGTTCAAATAGTTGCTAACGTCCCTTTAGCGACACGAAGAAATTATATAAAATTTTCGTATCCCAATCGGAAGAAAGGAAATTTATCAACTCCAAATAGAGACTTCTTCTCCTTCAGCGAAATTTCTTTTAGCTTTTCGATCAACTGAAAACGGGTAATTTCATAGGCAATTTCAGTTTGGGAAACAAGAAAACACGGTGCAAAGCCTAATGAATACGCTGGATCGCTCACAATCGTGGCTCGCTGCTCTTGGTGCATTATCATCGTGTAAAATTTCCGAATTGCTCTGCCACGATTCCGACTCTTTTCGACCGATGTTCACACGCAAACACTTCAGCATGGCAAAATACATATTCTTATTGACCGTCTGTTCGTCCGGAAGAAATTCACGATGCACCAAATCATAAATTTTGAAAAAAACAATGAGCCTCACCTTGATTTTTGAGCGGCTTTGGTGTTGTTTTTTGGACTCGGCTCACTTTTTTCCCTTCATTCCGATGATTGTTGACTTATTTGCATGTCAAACTCATAAACCCTTGTCTTATCGGCAGTTATAATACTCTCCATGAATGTGGGATTGGAATTCGTACGATCGAGCATGTTCTTTTGGAAAAAAACTCAGCTTTATCGGGACGAGTCGAGCAAGAATGCATTTCCCACAATATCCACCAAAATAATTCGAACAGACTCGCGAGAGATGTTGAGCCATCTTTCCTACACTTGCCTGATGATTTCCAAGCACCATGTCCTTCACTTTTTTAATATTTTCATCAGTTGAAGAGGTTGAAAATCGTCCAGAACGAGTAATGTCTTCAACGATCTCTCGACCGTCTTTGAAAGCTTTGCGCTACTCGCTGGTTTGTGTTTCTGAAAAAACTGTATCACCGTAAGCCTTTTCCAACATTTGCAATGATTCCGCACACGAAATTTAATTGGAAATACAAAGTTTGAGACAAATTCTCTGTTCCATGTTGTACCC